>KV017496.1:13085-38842 GCA_001598015.1 Dorcoceras hygrometricum | reverse complement strand
TCTGTCCAAAGACTACAATGGAGAGTATTGAATCACATTCACTCTAATCTTTTTCGCTCAACTCTCGAATATGAGTGAGTGTGTGTGTGTGTGAGATTTACAGTGTAAGAATAGTCTCTCAATGATTAAATCTCTCACACCATGGGAAGTGCTTCTAGTTCGAGCTGGTTTTTCATTGTCTTCCCAGGTTCAATGTTGTGCGTTTATTGATTTTCTGTTTGGACTTCGCACAACTACACTCTCTCAGTTTTGCGCATCTCTTCTTCTGTTATATTGCGCCTGTATATAAAGCCTCTGTCTGGATTTATCCGTTGGACACAAAGTTGTAGTCGTTCTGAAAAGTCTTTTGACGCATATGTACTTTGTGTCCTTTGGCTTTTTAATGCGTTGCAGGCTTTATATGACTTGAGCTTTTTACATCGGCGACTCTGCAGCCTTTGCTAACTTCATGCTCTATTTTCTTGTGCCACATGTAGACAAGACGAAACAAATCAGTTTGAACCATTGGATAGGTCTTCGTTTGATTTGTTCAAACTGATTTGTTTGACCAGATTGATTTGTCTGGTTCTGGTTTCTCAGCTTGTTTCTCTGTCAAGATGGTTGCTTCATCAGCTCCTGCAGAGCTCTCTCCTTCTCCTCACCAGCTTCTTTGTTCTCATCTTCGAGTTGATCTTCTGGAGCAACTTCTGCATCTGCCACATGTAGACAAGACGAAACAAATCAGTTTGAACCATTGGATAGGTCTTCGTTTGATTTGTTCAAACTGATTTGTTTGACCAGATTGATTTGTCTGGTTCTGGTTTCTCAGCTTGTTTCTCTGTCAAGATGGTTGCTTCATCAGCTCCTGCAGAGCTCTCTCCTTCTCCTCACCAGCTTCTTTGTTCTCATCTTCGAGTTGATCTTCTGGAGCAACTTCTGCATCTGCGCCTGTTTTTTTCTGCAGCTGAGTTTGTTCTGTTCTTTTCTACTCTTCGAGCTGCTTTGAGGCTCTAGGTTTACTCCATTCCCAACTGATCACCAACCAGCTGGTTGATATATCTGTGAGATCAAGCTTCTCACAGATATCATACGGTCAGCTGGTTTGTCTGCTCCCGACTGGTCCTCTTATCTTCAAGCTGGTTTGTCCTTAACCAGCTGGGCTCTATTCTTCTCGTCACGAGACCTTTGTGTGCTTGCTTGTTCACTTGGTCCATTCAGACATCTCTTCCAAACCATCGGCAAGCACACCTTTCCTTCACTGGTTGGACTACAGTCCAACACCAGTGAATATATCCTTACCATGATCCGTTGGGCAGGTCCGGAATTGTGATTCCGGAGCCACAATGGTTGTGGGCCCACGGCTAGCTGTATCCCTGAACCATTGAGGGTCACACAAGTACTAGATTCGAGATTCCCACACGGATACTCAGCTCAATGTGTTGAGCGCGAGAAGAGGATTTCGGGAAGTGCGACTTCCTAAAAGTCAACAGGGTTCAAACCGGGATTTGACGCTGTTGAGGGGCAAAACGGTCATTTTGCAATTTAGGGTTAGATGATCTGAAAAATTGTTTTTCACATCATAACGTTCAGTTTTGGAAACTGAGTCGATCGGTCCGATCTGATCGACGATCGGAGTTACGATGAAGTCAAAGCAATTGATATCGTCATTTGGACCCGGGCCCGATGGGCCGGTCCAAGTCCATTGTTAAGTCTATTTAATAGTGATTATTGGACTTAATGACTACACTTCATAATACAACACAAACTCAAACCCTAAACCCTAAAGTGCACGCCGCCTCCCTCCCTTCATCACGCCGCCGCCGTGCGCCGCCCGCCGCCGCCGCCAACTTCGCCGGAAAACGTTCCGGCCTAGTTTTTCGAGGAGTATTCGTTCGTGCCGATCTCGTCAGCGCTTCTAGTGCAGCCTGACGAAGGAGTCTCGAATCTGGTCGTGGACCGAATTGGCGTAACTACCGCAATCTACCGAGAAGAGCCGGGTTCTTGAAACACCGGTTGGAGCCAGGCACAAGTGCCAGCGAGGTAACACGCTTAAACATCCTATGAATGTCGTAGAATGTTAATTTTTCTTCGTATTGATCGCCTCCCGGTTCTCTGTTTATTGTTCTTTCGCTGCCTGACCGGGGGGAGGATCCGGATCCCCAACACAAACTGGTTCCAGCTGGTTGTTGAAACCAGCTTGATACAAAGCAAGCGCTAAACATGCTGGTTCCAGCTGGATGCTTGAAACCAGCTCAACACACAGCCGAACGATCTGGTTATTTATTGCTTGAGCTGTAGTAGCTCAGTGTTCTTGAATACTTGTACACCGAGATACAGATTGAGTAATGAATAAAAATCATGTGGAAATAACTCAATCTGCACTCTAAAGTTCGAAAGCTCAATTAAACAGTTTTATGCGTTTGACAAATATGCAATGCGTGAATATGAAAATACTGAAATCAGTAAAGAAAGATACGCTGATTTGTTTATGGAAGTTCGGAGCTCAATCTCCTACGTCTCTCCTTCTTCCACAACGGGAAGGATCCAGTAGAAGACTTTGATTACAACGCCCCCGCTGCAACCCACTCCTACGACCCGCAGTCGCAAGAACTCCTAGCCACACCACTGCACACCAGCCCGCAAGCTGCGTGTGTCTAACTCACTTCTTTTATGCCTCAGTGATAAAGGCTCCAAGGACTTGTTTAACGTCTCTGTCTCTGTCCAAAGACTACACAGTGCGAAAGACAACTAGACTTGTTTAACGTATCTGTCCAAAGACTACAATGGAGAGTATTGAATCACATTCACTCTAATCTTTTTCGCTCAACTCTCGAATATGAGTGAGTGTGTGTGTGTGTGAGATTTACAGTGTAAGAATAGTCTCTCAATGATTAAATCTCTCACACCATGGGAAGTGCTTCTAGTTCGAGCTGGTTTTTCATTGTCTTCCCAGGTTCAATGTTGTGCGTTTATTGATTTTCTGTTTGGACTTCGCACAACTACACTCTCTCAGTTTTGCGCATCTCTTCTTCTGTTATATTGCGCCTGTATATAAAGCCTCTGTCTGGATTTATCCGTTGGACACAAAGTTGTAGTCGTTCTGAAAAGTCTTTTGACGCATATGTACTTTGTGTCCTTTGGCTTTTTAATGCGTTGCAGGCTTTATATGACTTGAGCTTTTTACATCGGCGACTCTGCAGCCTTTGCTAACTTCATGCTCTATTTTCTTGTGCCACATGTAGACAAGACGAAACAAATCAGTTTGAACCATTGGATAGGTCTTCGTTTGATTTGTTCAAACTGATTTGTTTGACCAGATTGATTTGTCTGGTTCTGGTTTCTCAGCTTGTTTCTCTGTCAAGATGGTTGCTTCATCAGCTCCTGCAGAGCTCTCTCCTTCTCCTCACCAGCTTCTTTGTTCTCATCTTCGAGTTGATCTTCTGGAGCAACTTCTGCATCTGCGCATCTTTTTGTCTGCAGCTGAGCTTGTTCTGTTCTTTCCTTCTCTTCGAGCTGCTTTGAGGCTCCATCTTTACTCCATTCCTAGCTGATCACCAACCAGCTGGTTCATATATCTGTGAGATCAAGCTTCTCACAGATATCATACGCAGCTGGTTTGTCTGCTCCCGACTGGTCCTCTTATCTTCAAGCTGGTTTGTCCTTAACCAGCTGGGCTCTATTCTTCTCGTCACGAGACCTTTGTGTGCTTGCTTGTTCACTTGGTCCATTCAGACATCTCTTCCAAACCATCGGCAAGCACACCTTTCCTTCACTGGTTGGACTACAGTCCAACACCAGTGAATATATCCCATCTTATTTGGGATATGATAACCAGTTCTGGACTGAGATCCTTAATATGAACTGGTTACAAAAGCATTCTGTGATCAGACCTGCACTTGATCACTGCTCTTGTATACGGATCTGCACTTGAACACTTCTCTTGTACACTGCACTTGATCTGCGCTTGAGCCGTTCTCTACTATACCATTCTGCGCTTCAATTCTGCTCTTCATTATCTACGCTCGATCTTCGTCCTGCTCCTACTCCCAGCTGGTGAACCAGCTTGGTGTTCCCTGCACTTCTGGAAGTAAACTGTTGTACCAGTTTGGGCGTCCCCTTACTGTTCCAGCTAGATATCTTCGACCAGTCCAGCTTAGGCGTCCCCTCACTTTTCCAGTTTGGATATCTTCACGTCTACTCCAGTCTAAGCAAGCTGCGCATGTCAAATGGAGCATTAGTACAATAGAAGCAGATTTTGTGTGAATCAAAACTTAGATTCTGATCTATGAAAACAGATCCAACATCTTATAACTTCTACCATTGTTAAAGTTTTACTCTATCAAAAGAAACAGTGGCCCGATGAGGAAACAAATATATGGGAAGAAAGTTAATACCAGATCAAGTGACCAGTACTAAAGACAAATATTGGGTTTAAATCAGATGTAAAGAACTTTTACCAGATCATTTATTGCTACTCTGACCTTATTAAGAGATAAATATTTGTAGATATATATGGAGGATTTAATTTTCGAAAGAGAACAAAGAAACAATCAATGAAAGATAAACGAGCACTAAATGTTGATGGATCAAAAAGTTCCATTGTCAAAATTCAAAAGCACCTACTACATACATCAGAAGAGTTAAAGAGGGAAACTAAATTCATGGGAGAATTTAATGCATGCCGAAACTCAAACATTTGAATATTAACGTTGGAATTGACTATTTAAGGATTCTCTAAAGACCTGAAGAACAACAATCAACACATTGACAAATAGATCAAGAGTGAACCACTAGTCTTAGGAACAAAAAGAAATCGATCGGTCATCTTTTAAAATCATATTTTCTCAAACTCATAGAAACATTGATTTCATCATATCATGAGAATCAATTGGGGCCATCCAACTACAACTACTTCTTCATTTAATCATTTTTCTAATTTCTTGTAGTTGTATCATCTGTATGATCACTTAGACACACACAAGCTTGTTGTATCAAGCATAGTTAGTGTTATACTATGAGTCTCAGTGTGGGTAATAGTTTAGTCCCCTCGAGGTAGAGTGGTTACAAAAGATTTTTAAAATCAAAGTCTTCTTGTAACGTCCAGAAATTATATAAAGCCACAATGAGAAATCTAAATTTTTGAAGGGTTTAAATTGCTAATTTCAGTACCCTTCTTTAGCTTTCAGTTCAGTGATTCAGATTTCGTTTGAGCTGAATTTTTAGATTAGACCAGGAACCCGGTACACAGAAGTTGGTCGGTCGAATACAAACAAGCGCGGTTTAGCCTATTTTAAATCTGGTTCGATATATGTTGGCTTGTGTACAAAGCATTGCTTTCAAAGATATTTAAAATGGTGAGCTCATGCTACCTGTTTTCCTATAAATACACGTATCATCACTTCACAATCACCACAATCAAACTCTTTCAAAAGAATTTTCATGTTAAAGTGGTGAAGAGCTCTCAACCAACCCACCAAAAGTTTTAAAACTCTTCGAAGTGATTTTTGGATCGTGATTGTAAGATATTCAACACCGGAGGGATTTCTGTTAGCTGTGTTCATCAGTTGAGGCAAGTAACTTTGTTGGATCTGGTTATACAAATCAGAATCTAAGTTTTGATTCACATAAAATCTGCTACTATTGTACTAACTATCTACGTGTCATGCACAACTTGCTAAGACTGGAGTATACGTAAAGATATCCAAACAGGAACAGCGAGGGGACGCCTGAGCTGGACTGATCGAAGATATCTAGCTGGAACAGTAAGGGGACGCCCAAGCTGGTACATCAGTTTACTTCCAGAAGTGCAGGGAACACCAAGCTGGTTTACCAGCCTGGAGCAGGAGCGGCACGGAATCAAGCGCAGAGTATTTAGAAGAGCAGAGTTCAAGCACAGTGGGATGTTGAAGTGCAGAACGGCTCAAGCGCAGATCAAGTGCAGAAGTACAAGTGCAGTGTTCAAGTGCCGTTGCATAGACAAGCGCGGTGATCAAGTGTAGGTCAGATCTATGCGCAATAATCAATTCATCACATGAATCGGATTGATTATTATAACAGTGTGCTTGATGATAGTTTGGATGAGGTGTCTGAATGGATAAAGAGGACAAGTAAGTAACATTGGGTCTCTCGACAAGAAGAATAGAGCCCAACTGGTTAAGGACGAACTAGCTTGAACTAAAGGAGACCAGCTAGGAGCAGAGAAACCAGCTGGGAATGGAGTAAAGGTGGGAATCAAGCTCAGTGAAGCAACCGGCTCAGAGAAATGATCTGCTTGGGTTAAACAAGCTCAGCTGCAAACAAAAATAGACGCAGAAACAGTGCAGCTCAAGAACAGATCAAAGATGAAGAGCAACCAGCTGGGAAAACACCAGCCGAGGAACCAGATCTGGACAGACCAGCTCAGACAAACAAAGCATCTTGAACACAAACATACAAAGACCAAATTAATTGGTTCAAACAGATTTGTTCGTCGTGTCCACATCAGGTACAAGCAAACAGAGCTCGAAGTTAGCAAATGCTACAGAAGCGTCGATGAAAAGATCTCAAGTCAAATAAAGCCTGCAACACATTAAAATCCAATGGACACAAAGTACAAATACGTCAGAAGACTTTTCAGAACGGCTACAACTTTGTGCCCAATGGACAAATCAGAAGATAAGGCTTTATATATCAGACGCAAAGCACATACTGACACATACGCACAAAAACATAGAGAGAGTCTTGTGCAAATCTAGAACTCACTAACAAGATGAAGCACAACCTGGGAAGACAGTGAAAAACCAGCTCGAACAGGAGCTCTTCCCAGTGTGTGAGATTTTATCTTTGAGAGATTAAGTATACACTGTAATCTCACACACAATTCACTCATATATTCGAGAGTTGAGCGAAATAGACAAATGAGTGAATCAATTTGAAAACTCTCCATTGTAGTCTTTGGACAGAGACGTTAAACAAGTCTAGTTGTCTTTCGCACTGAGACGTTAAAGAAGTGTGTGTAGCCTTTCTCACTGAGGCGTTAAAGAAGTGTTGTTAGACACACATCTTGCGGGCTTAGTATGTAGTGGTGTTGCTAGGAGTTCTTGCGGCTGCGGGTCGTAGGAGTTGGTTGCAGCGAAGGGTCGCTGTAATCAAAGCCTTGTAGGGGAATCCTTCCCGATTATGGAAGAAGGGGAGATGTAGGAGAGTTTGCTCCGAACTTCCATAAACAAACCTCAGCGTATTTCCTTTACTGCTTTCCGCATTCATACATATGCATTGCATGTTTGTTTACTTTCCGCATGATTTAACTTCATTACTCAATCTGTATCTCTGTGCACGTTAATTCAAGAACACTGAGTTATTGCAGCTCAAGGGTTTACTCTACCAGATCGCCCGTTCTTTCATTGAGCTGGTTGAAGTCACTAGTCAGAATCAGGCTCATGCACTATGCTAGTCTAGCGTTGAGCTGGTTCTATATTTTATGCGATCTGGTTTTAGTTGCGTGCTGGTTTTTCCATTCCAATATTTTTAAATGCACGTAACTCACGGGGTTGGTGTTTCGGCCGTGAGAGAGACTACGTGAGCTATGGCAGAACTCACGGACACCTCCCCCTGTTTTTCGATCCCAACAAATGGTATCAAGAGTGTTTTTACCATCTGGTACCCCGGGATTTTGGGACCAACAAACTTCCGTTTCTTGCTACACTTTTGAAGACATATATTGATTTTTCTTGCATGGTTGAGTTAGTTTTAATGGTTTGAGAATTTTTGAAGTTTCTGAAACACAGAGATGATTTCTCGATGAAGTATTGGTTTGTTGGAGCCTTATATTAGAAAATTTGTTCAAAAATATTTTACGATGTTTGATTAGTTTCTTTTTCAAAATTCTGGGATATACGAAAGTAGCTTACGAGTTATATTTCTTGATGTTTCCTTAGATCTTTTATTTTGCTTCATATTAAGGAAACCTCCAAAGCTGTTAGTAATTATTGAGCTAAGTTCGCGATCTGTTCTTTTTCCAAAGCTGAGTTGAGCCTATGATATGTTTCTTTTTCCAAAGCTGAGCTGAGCTTGTGATCTGATATGTCCCAAAGCTTTTTTGAGCCTGTGACCTGAAAATGTCCCAGAGCTATTTTGAATCTGTGATCTGATTTCTCACACAGACCTGTTTTACGCTTGTGATATGATTTCTCACCCAGAGATGTTTTACGCCTGTGATCTGATTTCATTGTCTAAGCTAAGTTGACTTTGTTTGACCCTCGTAATCTAACCTACTCCTTTGACTTTCATTATCTAATCTCGGTTGACCAAATAGCCCAAATATGTTTTCTATTCTGAGCTGTTTTACACTCGCGATCTGTTTGTTACTCTGAGCTGAGCAGATTCAGCTTAGGTCCACTCTGGACTGTTACTGTAAACTCACGCTTAATTATTTATTCGATTAGCTTTGATTAGATGATATAACTCTAATATGTTCTAAGTTATAACCAATTTCAAGCAATAGTTCATCATCATAGAGCTCTGCTATTCGTATTCGTATCTATGGCCTTGTTGGGATCGAAAATCTGGGGGTGTTCATGAGCTCTGCCACAACTCATGTAGACTCTCACACAACCTAAATACCAAATCCATAAGTTACGCGCATTTTAAAATTTTGAGAGTTAAAAACCAGCTCGCAACTGCGAAACCAGATTGGCGTGAAGCTGGACCAACAGCTCTACGAGCTGGTCCAGATTACCAGCAGCTCTGCGAGCTGGTTTAACACAAGCGATCTGGTTCCTCAAATCTTGAGCTGCAATATCTCAGTGTTTTTGAATGTTTGTGCACCGAGATACTGATTGAGTAATGAATTAAAATCATGCGAAAATTACTCAAAATGAACTCTTATATTCGAAAGCTTATTTATGGTTTTAAACGTTGTAAACAAATATGCAATGCGTGAATGTAAATGCAGTAAGCAGTAAAGAAATATGCTTCAATTTTTTTATGGAAGTTCGGAGCTTAATCTCCTACGTCCCCCTTTTCCGCAATCGGGAAGGATCCACTAGAAGGCTTTGATTGCAGCGACCCACACTACAACCCACTCCTACGACCAGCAGCCACAAGAACTCCTAGCAACAACCACTGCACACTAAGCCTGCGAGCTGTGTGTATAATATCACTTCTTTTATGCCTCAGTGAGAAAAGCTACAGACACTTCTTTAACGTCTCAGTGTGAAATACAACTAGACTTTTTTAACGTCGCTGTCCAAAGACTACAATGGAGAGTTTATGATTTGATTCACTCAATATCTGTTTCGCTCAACTCTTGAATATATGAGTGAATCGTGTGTGAGATTACAGTGTACACTCAATCTCTCAAAGATAGAATCTCACACAGTGGGAAGTGTCATGTCCGAGATGGTTTGCCAATGTCTTCCCAGAGCTTGTGCTGTCGACTTGATTTTTCTTTGAAGTCCATCAGTGCATTAGCTCACACCTAAGCACTGAATCAGCTTGCGCACCAGCTGCCACAGAGTGTGCAAACTTGCGACGAGCACTGCTATGTGTTGTGCATTTTTCTATTTTTTGTTCTGCACTTGCACAACACTCTCTCCGCAATTCAACATGCCTCTCATCTATGCGCGCTCTCGATATTTATAGCCTGATGCGGAGATTTTTCCGTTGGACACAAAGTAGTAGCCGTTGAAAAGTCTTCTGACATTTTTGTACTTTGTGTCCTTTGTCCATAAATGTGTCTGCAGGCTTTTCGGCTTTTAGCATGTGAGCACTGTTCTGAGAGGAAAACACATCAGATTGATTTGAACACTGAAAAGTAGTCTGCGTAATGTTGGGTGTTCAAATCGCTTTGCTTGTCGTTTTGTACAACTTATGCTCTTGAACTCAGACGACTTCTGCTCTGTTGGCTGAGCTGGTTTGACCTTAACCAGCTTGGTTCTGTATACCAGCTCGTAGAAATGA
The DNA here is from genome assembly GCA_001598015.1 of Dorcoceras hygrometricum. Classification (NCBI taxonomy): domain Eukaryota; kingdom Viridiplantae; phylum Streptophyta; class Magnoliopsida; order Lamiales; family Gesneriaceae; genus Dorcoceras; species Dorcoceras hygrometricum. Next base: position 28,924 of record KV017496.1, on the reverse strand, counting down.
TATCATCTGCAGATATTCTATTCGAGCTACTTTATCCTTGACCAGCTTTGCTCCATTCCATTTTTTATATTGTGTTAAGCTGGTCAGAGCTCTTTTCTTCTCTGCTCTCGTTCAAAGCTCTCTGCTCATCTGCTCTTGAGCTGCTTAGTTGTGTTCTTTTCTGCTCTGGAGCTGTTTTGAGCCACCTTGTTCACCATACTTAGCAGGTATCTTCTCTGAGTTGGTTTCTCAACTGGTTTCCTTTCCAGCTGGTTGCTTCTTATAGGAGTCTTCCTTCATATCTCCGTCTTCACGTCATCACAGGCGTCGACATTGTTCACTCTCATTGACTCATGTCTCAGACAACTTCATCATCATCTTCCCCATAAGCATCCAGCTTCTGGGATCCTTGATCAGGTTTTATCTTCCCTGATCTGGTTTACCAGCTCATCTCTATTCTTCTCGTCAAGAGCCATTGTGTGCTTGCTTGTTCACTTGGTCCATTCAGACATCTCATACAAACCATCGGCAAGCACACATTTCTTTCACTGGTTGAGCTGCAATCCAGCACCAGTGAATATATCCCATGTTCTTTGGGATAATGATCATTTCTAATTCAGTCTTCCCAAGGACTGAGATCCCTATGATGAACTAATCATAGTTGCGCTTAGTGATCCGACCTGCACTTGATCACCGCGCTTGTCTATGCAACAACACTTGAACACTGCACTTGTACGCTGCACTTGATCTGCGCTTGATCTGCGCTTGATTTATCGGTGCTTGAACTCTGCCACTCTTATTACTATGCTCTTGATCTTCGTGCTGCTCCTACTCCAAGATGGTGAACCAGCTTGGTGTTCCCTGCATTCTGGAAGTAAACTACTGAACCAGCTTGGGCGTCCTCTTACTGTTCCAGCTAGATATCTTCGACCAGTCCAGCTCAGGCGTCCCCTCACTATTCCAATTTGGATATCTTCATGTCTACTCCAGACTAAGCAAGATGCGCATTTCATGTAGAGCGTTAGTACAATAATAGTAGATTTTGTGTGAATCAAAACTTAGATTCTGATCTGTATAAACAGATCCAACAGGCCTAAGCTGATTCCAGTTCACTTCTCCGATTGAATTCCTATGTACTCCCAGTAGCCTTTGAAAAATTAAAGTTTTTTATAAAAGCGAACCATATATGTAAAGTGATCTTTCGGATCAGAGCAAAGTTTTAGCAGAAAATATTTTAATGATATATGGCAAGACGACGAAGGAGGACTGACAGAAGTTTCCCTGTCATATATCATAAAGTTTTAAAAGAAGTATAATTCATGATTAAAGTGAATTATGGCAAAGATAACAGACGGACAGCCCAGGAAGGGTGAGGACGCTGGCTGACGAACCGGTGTGCCCCTTCATATGAGGGATAAGAATTATGGGTCGACGAACCTATATACACTGTTAGGATCGAATTTGGGGGTGTCTCATGAGTTCTCACACAACTCACGTAAGTTCTCACACAACTTCAACACCCAAACCTTGTTCTAAAACTAACAACATACAGATTGCGTGCATTTTAAAGGTATTTTGAAAACACGATTGGCACGTAACTTTGAAACCGGATTGCGCATGGACTCTACCAGCAGCTCTGCGAGCTGGTCCTGAACACATGCGATCTGGTTGATTTAAATCTTGAGCTGTAATAGCTCAGTGTTATTGAAATGTGAGTGCATCGAGATACAGATTGGGTTATGAGATAAATCATGCGGAAACAACCCAAACTTAACTCTGAAAATCGAAATCTTGTTTAACCAGTTTTAACAACAGTTATAAATATGGAATGCGTATGCGATAAATGCAGTAAGCTGTAAATAAATAATACCTTGCAATTTGTTTATGAAAGTTCGGAGCTGAATCTCCTATGTCTTCCCTTCTTCCGTAACGGGAAGGATCCACTAGAAGACTTCGATTACAGCAGCCTCCTCTGTAACTCGATACAACAGCCCGCAAGCTGCAAGAATTCCTTGCCACCTATGCACACCAGCCCGCAAGCTGTGTGTCTAACAACACTTATTTTTCACCTCAGTGAGAAAGGCTACATAGACTTGTTTAACGTCTCTGTCCAAAGACTACAAGGAGAGTTTTTGTTTTGATTCACTCATTTTCTGTTATCTCAACTCTCAAGTATATGAGTGAATCGTGTGTGAGATTTACAATGTATACTCAATCTCTCGAAGATAAAATCTCACGCACTAGGAAGATGCTCTCTAAGCTGGTTTGCAAATGTCTTCCCAGAGCTTGTGCTGTCGGCTTGATTGTTCTTTGAAGATTTCCATCAGTGCATTAGCTCACACCTAAGCACTGAACCAGCTTGTACACCAGCTGCCACATAGTGTGCAAACTTGCGACTAGCACTGCTGTGTGTTGTGAATTCCTCTGTTTTTCATTTTGTATTTGCACAACACTCTCTCTTCGCTTCGCACTATTGGCTCTTGGTTTGCTTGTGCTCTGCTCTTGATATATATAGCCTGTTGTACAAATTTATCCGTTGGACACAAATTTGTAGCCGTTGAAAAGTCTTCTGACACTGTTGTACTTTGCGTCCTTTGTCAATTAATGCTTCTGCAGGCTTTATCACTTTTAGCACGTGAGCACTGTACTTGAGAAGACAACACAGCAGATTGTTTTGAGTACTGATAATCAGTATTCATATGGTCTCATATTCAAATCGTTTTGCTTGTCGTTTTGTCCGATTCTTTGGCCTTGGACGGCTTTGGTTCTGTTCTCTGAGCTGGTTTGACCTTAACAAGCTTGGTTCTGTACACCAGCTTGTCTCTGTTCTACTTCGAGCTGGCTTGTCACTACACTAAGCTGGTCGATATTGAGCCGTTCAAATCTCTCTTCTTCTCTTCTCATCTGCTCTTGTCCATCAGTTGCTCTTGTTCTGTTCTTTTCTTCTCTTGAACATTTCCTGGGCTCTGAGCTTGTTCCCCAGCTGGTTGCTTCTTTCACTACAGGAACCTTCCTCCACGATTTCTTTGGTATCGGACGACATGTGATCTTCACGTCATCATAGGCGTCGACATTGTTCACGATCACAGCCTCCGATCTGGTCTTCTTCAGTTCAAGATGGCTTGTCCTTAACCAGCTTGGATCTATTCTTCTCATCAAGAGCCACTGTGTTACTTGCTTGTTCTCTTGTTCCATTCAGACACCTCATCCAAACCATCAGCAAGTACATCTTTCTTCCACTGGTTGATTAAGCCAGTTCTTCGAAGGTACTTTAAACCTTACCCTCGAAGAACTGCAATCCAGCACCAGTGATTATATCCCTTCTTCTTTGGGATATAATAATCGGTTCTTATTCAGTCTATCGCCAGACTGATATCCCTATGATGAACTGATTATAGCCGCGCTTAGTGATCTGATCTGCACTTGATCACTGCGCTTGTATATTTCATCGGCACTTGAACACTGCACTTGTATTCTGCACTTGTTCTGCACTTGATCTATTCTGCTCTTTACTGAATCTCTGAACCTGCTCTTGCTCCAAGCTGGTGAACCAGCTTGGTGTCCTCTACGACCTGGATAACTTGTGATGTACCAGCTCGGGCATCCCCTCACTGTTCCAGCGTGGACATCTTCGATTGTACCAGCTCGGGCATCCCCTTACTGTTCCAGATTGAATATATCCTTGTCTTTTCCAGACAATCAACTGCACATCAATCTTAAGCCGTTAGTAAGATAATAACATATTGTGTGTTAATCGAAATTCAGATTTTGCTCTGTAAAAACAGATCCAAGATATGGATAGCCCAGGTTACTGAATTATGGCAAAGCTAACAGACGGACAGTCGAAGAAGGGTGAGGACACTGGCTGACGAACCGGTTTTCCCCTCATAGGAGGGATAAGGATTATGGGTCGATGAACCTATATACACTATTGACAACGGATAAAATCCGTTGTCTATTGGGCAAAAAAACTGTTGTCGAAGCCCGTGTTGTTAAAAATCACGATCAACGACAACGAATTTTAATCGTTGTTGTTTGTACCTATAACAACGGTGAATATCCGTTGTTGAAAACCAAATATAACTGTTGTTGAAGCTCATGCTGTTAAAAGTTCCAATTTACCACAACGGATTTTAACCGTTGTTGTTTATACATATACCAACGATGAATATCCGTTGTTGAAAACCAAATAAATCTGTTGTTTAATGTTCCGGGTTACGACAACAGAATTTATCCATTGTAGTATAGACCTATAACAATGGTGAATATCCCTTGTTAAAAAATATTACTATGACAACAAAATAAACATGTTTTCGAAGCCAATGTTGTTAAAGACGGTCAACAAAGGACAAAATCCATTGTAAATCGATAAAAAAATCGTTGTCATGTGAAATTAAAACACATTTTTTTATTAATTTCGACCATATTTTTTAAAATCCGTTGTTAAATCTAGATGATTTTTTTCTTGATAATACAAATTTCTATTTATAATGATATTAATTAAAAATTATTAATATATACAAATAGGTAATATCACAAACAGGTAATACTACACACAGGTAAAACCACCAAATATTCTGTGTTGTCCTACAAATTATGCATATTACACTTCCCAAATTAACGATATATCTAGCTTTGGAAACATTGCACGTCCTCCATAAGCAAAGCCGCAACACTTAAACAAACAAATGAGTATGTATCAGTTAACATATCTTAAGGCGATAAATTCAACACATAATATGAAACATGCTGAATCCAACAGATCTCAGTAAAGCTGTCGAATTGGTAGAACAAATTAACAAATCGGATTACGAGTCATGCTGCTGAATCCAACATACTCAAGTTATTTTCGTTTAATGCCTTACTAAAAGGCTATACTACTCATCAACTAACCTAATATATGCAACAAATCAAGACTTCAATATGTAATTCAACCAATTTCATACATTAATAGTTACAACTCAACCACCACCTAAAAAATGAACAATCCAGACCAGTTTTCTCTCCAACCACGCAGACAATATGATGAAGAAAAAATCAAGCATAGTAAAAGACCGCCACTAAAACCATATCCATAACAAGAAATTTGAGGTCCAGATCAGCATAGTACGGAAAAGCAAGTCAGATCAGATTTCGGATCTTACCTAGTCATAAATATGATCTTGAATGCATTCAGCACATTCGAACGTACTTCATCAATTTCCTCACGAGTGTATTCTTTTTTTGTGAACTGTTTAAAAAAATACATTATTTCTAGTAAAAAAGCATATTCTAAAATAATTATTTAAGATAATTAAGATCATAAATATTGACTTCAACGAATGTCTCTCAACAATTGCCACTTATTCAACAATTTGTCTCATAAATCTCATTACATAGTAACCACATTGTTTGGCATCTGGTTGTCTAGGAGCCTATATTACACAAGCATTTTAATCCGTGATCATATATATTAAAAGCAAAATAGTTATTTAACAAAAATACACATATCTGTATTATATCCCATGAAGCATTCTTTCTTCCTTTCACCCCCTTGTTTGAATTAAACAATCTTTGTGCCCTGCATAACATAACAAGAAGTTGAATATGGTTGTCATGACAAAAGTAATGTTTTAATAAAAAGTCAATCTGAACTCACATATCCACGACGTATTTCCAATCATCATCGCAAATGCGATGGCCCAGTGGATCTAATAAATACACAACGTCCTTATAAGGTTCAAGCACTGTGAAATCCAATGACCAATACACAACAAAAACATAATAAGTTCATACAATTTAGAGAACTATTGAAAAGACAATTTACAGTAACGGTATGCTGAAATAAATTATGGTAGTGATTCTTTACCCAATATTACTTGGCATCAAAACGAGTTGATTGACTTCTACAGCAGTCAGCCTATCCGCAATAACACTTGGCTTTATGGTTAAGATTTTCAATTTTACCTGTTTTACTTAGTGTACTTCTTTGCACATATGGGATGGAGTGTGGATTCACAAAGCTGAACAATTTAATCTTGTTATATACCACCATCTTTTTGTGAAGATGCCTGCCATTATAAAGAGAATTACAGCACAACAGATTATACGTATTTGTACTTTGACAGATTTCGTCATACATAAATGAAGTAGAACTAAGTTTAAGTTTAACGAATGTTCACCATATATACGCAACTATACAGTTGCCTGAAATCGGCTCCAAATGGTAAAATGTGTAATGTCGTCAAGGTGCACATGAATTGCAAATTCAGAACCAAAAACTTCAGAATCAAAATGCATTGATATGTTCCTTCCATCATCTAGAGCACGCTTACAATAACAGTACAACAAATGTAATGATCTTGGCACTTCGAATGACAAAGAATTGTTCTTCGTGTTATGGTTGTTTTTCGTCCTTCGAGACTTGTCAAGCTTGGAAATGCACACATGTTAGATAGCAAGAATAAGAATTCAGCAGAAACATAACATGTACCTCAAGTTGAATTTGAGTGAAATAATGCAGAAATACAACAATGTTCTTCTGATGATTTGACGACAATTTAAATGCCGCAGAAACACAACATATACCTCAACACGAAGCACTACCAAGTGCTGTGGCCAGAATCTGGAATGATTCAAGCCTTTGGATCCAGTATTCACTTACATTAACAGCTCCCATATAAATTCTTTAATATCATTTGGAACTTTCTTCCAAGTCTTGGAAGTGATCTTCACTTTTTCACGAGCAAGAAAACCTAGTAACTCTGTAGTTCAGCAGCAGCGTCTCTTATTGGTTGTCCAAGTTTATTAAAACTGCAGTCTTTCTTGTTCCTTGAACCCTTCGCACAGGAAGCTTATCCATATGTGTACGAACTATTGAGGCTTTTGTTGTTTGAGTATCTGTAGATGCCGTCATTGTGTTATTATCTGCAAAACCAAGTTTAAATATTTTGGTCAGATTTGGTGAAGCCCTGCTTTGATAAAAACCGAAACAGTGGGAACCACAATGTTGCATCTTACATGATCATGCAACCAGTTTACAAACGTCCTATTATGTTCATCTTGTAACCACTTCTTTGACTTAGCTTTAAGAGGAAATATTGCATTCAAATACATCATGTGGTCCCTAATAAAACAACCAAAATAATTAGAACAATTGAACATAAAACCAGCACATAAAAGTACTATGAATAAGTACAAGTCTTTACTCGATATAAGGATCAATCTCGACATCATTTGCCAATACATAACGATGTGCTTGTTGCAACTCATCATTGTCAATGGAGAACACTAGTGCACTCGATAAAGGCCTATTGAGTTCTACTTGCCGATGCTTTGACGGGATGCCAATGGTGTACATACTAGATAGATAGTCTGAGCAAAATTCGACAGCCTCTTCACCAATATAACATTCAGCTATACAACCTTCAGGTCAATTTCGATTTCGGATATAACCTTTCAAAATCTTCATGAATCTTTCAAATGGGTACATGTACCTGTACCAAATTGGTCCACACAATTTGACCTCCCGCACGAGATGAACACTTAAATGAATCATTATGTCAAAAAATGAAGGGGGAAGATATTTTCAAGTAAACACAAAATCTGCACGATCTCTATATGCATACCATCCAACTTTGAAACGTCTATCACTTTATCACATAAAACATTGAAGAAGAAACACAACCGAGTAATAGTATCTCTGACATGTTTGGGCAGGATTCCACGAATGGCCACCGGAAGCAATTGTTGCATTAAAGTATGATAGTCATGTGACTTAAGGCCAACAAATTTCAAATCCATTAGCGAAACAAGGTTTTTAACATTTTATGAGTAACCTAGTGGAACCTTCATTCCCGACAAAGAATTGCAAAATTTTCTTTTCTCATCCTTACTTAGAGTATGACAAGTTGGTGGCAAAAACGTTCTCTTCTCCCCCATCCTTGGAGCCAAATCAGTCCTCAAATTCATTTCCAAAAGGTCTAATCGTGATGCTACAACATCCTTTGTTTTTCCTGGAATGTACAGTAATGTACTTATGATGCTTTCACAAACATTTTTTAAAATGTGCATGACATCAAGAACATGTCAAACATGTAGATGTTTCCAATACTCAAGTTCAAAAAATATTGATTTCTTCTTGCAACATAATTATCCATCATCATTATTTGACTTCTTCTTCTGACTCTTTTTTCCTGCTTGATAATTAATCACTTCAACTCTTTCAAATAATTCATGGCTACTCAGTGGCTTTGTTGCAGAATTAAATTCTTGGTTCCCATTAAACGCCTTCATCTGTCTTCGATAAGGATGAGTTAAAGGTAGAAACCTTCTATGACCAGTATATGACATTTTTCTACTATGCTTTAACCATGTCGAATATGTCTCTTCATCACAAATAGGACATGCATGATATCCTTTCACTTTGCATCCTGAAAGACTCCCTAACCATGTCGAATATGTCTCTTCATCACAAATAGGACATGCATGATATCCTTTCACTTTGCATCCTGAAAGACTCCCATATGCGGGAAAATCATTGATTGTCCACAGTAAAACAGCTCTAAGAGAGAAACTTTCTTGTCGGTATCCATCATAAACTTCAACATCTGTATCTCATAAAAATTTTAAGCCATCAATAAGAGGTTCTAAGTAAACATCAATACCATTTCCTGGTTGTTTGGGTCCAGAAATCAGCAAAGTGAGTATCATAAATTTTCTCTTCACAGCCATGGAGGAAGATTGTAATTGATCATTACTATTGGCCAACAATTATATACAGAACTCATATGACCATGGGGATCGATCTCATCTGCTAATATAGACAATCTGCGATTTCTTGGCTCAGAAGCAAAAGCATGCCACTTATGGTCAACTAATTTCCAAGAGGGTGCATCAGCTGGATGCGGCAAGTGTCCATCACAAATTCTTTTATCAACATGCCAAGTTAAATCCTTGGAAATTGACTTATTCCGAAACATTCTTTTAAATCTTAGGATAGGTGGGAAGTACCACAGGACCTTTGCAGGAACTCCTTTTATGGTATAGTTTTTCCCAACTTCCACCTTGACATACCACACGTATGGCAATTGGTAAACTCCTCATATTCTTTTCGATACAAGATATAATCATTAGGACAAGCATGAATCTTCATATAATCCATCCCTAATGCAGACAAGCTTTTCTTTGCTACATAAAAAGATAAAGGCAAATCATTGTCATCTGGAAGCATTTGTCTAAACAAACTAAGTATACTGTGAAACTTTTATCACTCCAACTATATTTTGCCATTAAGTTAAATAATTTCACAACTACAGATAACTTTGTAAATTTAGTACAACCAGGATATATTGGTTTCTCAGCATCTTCAAGGAGGATATTAAATTGCTTTGGATTCTCAACATAAGTATCATAGGCATCATGTACCATGTTATCTATATTTTCCTCAACAAAGGATTTGTATTCCTCTTGCTCTGTTCGATCACTATCATTCATTGAGTTCCCAACCATAGATCTTTCCCCATGCCATATCCATGTATGATATGTCAAATCTATACCATTACAATACAACTGTGCCCGTACAGTACCAATACTTTTCATCTTCAGATTACCACATCTTGTACATGGGCAAGGTATTGCATCAGGATTGTCACTGTTTGTCATTGCGAATTCCAATAAATAATTAACACTGGCCCCATATTCACGTGATAGTCTATCCTTTGACATCCACTTTTTGTCTATTTTTGATACAACTAACAAGTTAAAAATGAGGAGCGTTTATAAAAAAGTAATACAATTAACCAATACACTTATTCAACATAAGTGACTCAAATTTTAATCAACTGACTAGATTTAAGTTGGACAGATTCACATTGTCGATGGCCCAAAATATCCAAAATTTTGATAGATTCAAAATGTTGATGGCCCAAAATTTTGACAGATTCAGATTGCGAATGGCAGAAAAAAAACGAAACAAGAAACAATAATCGGTCAAGAATTCATAAAACAATTGTACAACATAAGGTATAATCCTATGCAGCCTGAAACTTTAAGCTAGTGCACAGAAAAACATATTATATGCTCAAAGTCTTTTAAGATATTGCACAAAACGCAGAAGAAGAATTTACCAGCTGCCTTGGATTTATTGACACCTGTAGTACTTCCACCTGGACCAGATTCAGCTCTGCCTCTCTTGCCACCACTATCCATATCACCGAAAAATCACTCAATGGTAAAGCTTCAAACAACAGTAGCTCAACTCCACCACTACTTTTAAATTTAGTACAACCAGTACATATCGGCGGGAAGCTTCAGCCAAGAAATTAAAGTACCTTAATGCGCACTGAGCAGTAGTTATCCTCTTTTCCGGAGCTTCAGCCAAGAAATTCCAAAGTTAGCGACACAAGAACAGGCAAGACACTATCGAAATAGGGCTATGTTAGTGACCAATATAATTAAACGAATTGAAGGTGATCAAAAGAGGGCTAGGCCAGGCAAGGAAGAAAGAACGATGAATAATTATGTTGAGAGCAACTTGCAACGATTTTGGAAAAATGTCATTCTCAAACAACGACGATTGACCAAAACTGTTCTCGTTGACTTTAAAAACATGCTCAACGACAACGGTTTTTACGAAACCTTTGTCGTTTCCAGACATCATCTTTTAAAAACACGCTCAATGACAACGGTTCTGAAAAATCGTTGTCGTTGCGCCAAAAAATATGATAAGACATCGGTTTTTTAATAACCGTTGTCGTTTTGGTAAAAAAAAACGCTCATCAACAACGTATTTCACCAAAACGTTGTTATAAATGAAACAACAACGGTTCTGTGCGAATCCGTTGTCTATTGATCGTTGTAAAAGGCCTGTTTTGTAGTAGTGTATATACCCCTTCAAATAGTAAGATTGAGATTTATTCCCCAGTTCCTGATTTCAGATGATAGCTTGATCAAACGACTATAACCGAAGGAGAGCTTTCTGCACCATAACTCAACAAAAATAATAATTTTAAAACAGGGTTGTAACAACCACAGTATTTGAGAAAGGTTTACGCTTTAAAGTTACCTTCTTTAATCAGTTTACAAGTTCTTCACTTCACAACTTATAATCTTAGAGTTATTATTTCACCTGTATTGCATGCCTTCGTTATTTTCAGATTTGTTTGCTGAGTCTTTGATGGATCTGTTTTGACAGATCCTGATTAAGTTTTGAATTACACAAAACCTGTTATTGTGTTTCTAACAATTCCACTTAAGTGTACAGGTTTTAGGAACGAAGAAGACGATCAGCAGCAGCTATATTTGTCCAGCCGATGGTTCGTAATATAAACAATCAGCAGTTGGTTTGGTGTTCATGGAATCGGCAGCTGGATTGGCAATGGATACGTCCAAAGTTGAATCAGCCGTTCGTAATCAGGCGGAGGCCAAGTTGAACCAGCTGGAGCATAGTAAACCAGCTGGAACGATGACAACCAGCTGCAAGCGCTAAAGAGCGAAGTGAACCAGCTGGTACATGTAGTTGAGAAGTCTGCTGGAGAAATACGTCGAAGAAGAAGATTCCAATTACAAGTACTGTTGATGAATCTATTAACAGTCGCTATTCAAGAAGCAAAGAAGAGTCGCAAGATGGAGCTGGAACGAAGAAGATCAGCAGGAAGCGATCAGCAGATGAAGAAAAGCGAAAGAGATGAAGCGACGTCGTGCTGAAGCATCAGCAGATGGATTAGCGTTGATGACGTCATCGATGACGTCATCAGATTCAGCAAATGGTTTAGCGTTGATGACGTCATCATATTCAGCAGATGGTTTGAAAGTAGCAGTCGCAAGAATCAGCAGGTAGCTTGTACATCCAATCGCAAGCTACTGTTCACCAGCAGATAGTATTTGGAGATAGCGATAGCAAAACGATGCGTTTACATAAGTTGATACGACAGCGTTTTGCTCTTGCGCTAAAGATTCAGCAGGAGATTTTGCGTTGATATTCAGCAGTCGCAAGCTACAGTGATTGGCAATGGAGACGTCCAAAGTTGAATCAGCTGTTCGTAATCATGTGGAGGCCAAGTTGAACCAGCTGGAGCATAGTAAACCAGCTGGAACGATGACAACCAGCTGCAAGCGCTAAAGAGCGAAGTGAACCAGCTGGTACATGTAGTTGAGAAGTCTGCTGGAGAAATACGTCGAAGAAGAAGATTCCAATTACAAGTACTGTTGATGAATCTATTAACAGTCGCTATTCAAGAAGCTAAGAAGAGTCGCAAGATGGAGCTGGAATGAAGAAGATCATCAGGAAGCGATCAGCAGATGAAGAGAAGCGAAAGAGATGAAGCGACGTCGTGCTGGAGAATCAGCAAATGGTTTAGAGTTGATGACGTCATTGATGACGTCATCATATTCAGCAGATGGTTTAGCGTTGATGACGTCATCATATTCAGCAGATGGTTTGAAAGAGCAGTCGCAAGAATCAGCAGGTAGCTTGTACATCCAGTCGCAAGCTACTGTTCACCAGCAGATAGTATTTGGAGATAGCGATAGCAAAACGATGTCGTTTACATAAGTTGATACGACAGCGTTTTGCTCTTGCGCTAAAGATTCAGCAGGAAGATTTTGCGTTGATAATTCAGCAGTCGCAAGCTACAGTGGATCCAGTCGCAACGCAAAGATTTCCAGACGCAGTGTTTGTATACCCAGACGCAAGAAGATAAATCTATTATTGTTGTAGAAGATTCAGGCGAAGCAATTGATGAACCAGACGCAAGCAACAGCAGCATCCAGTCGTGAGCTACAATGAATCAGCTGTTGCTACGCATCCAGTCGTTGGGAAATCCAGTCGCAAGCTTTGCATATTCAGTCGACTTGGTACCCAGACGCAAGAAAAGAAGAAGCAGGCGTAGTGTAGAAACTCAACCAGTCACGAGCTACAGTATCCAGTCGCAGGAAATACAGACGCAAGATATCCAGTCATAGTGATGGATCAGCAGCGAAGCAGTTGACAACTTACGAAGAGTTATCAAAGCTGGATGTCAACTGCTGAGCTTATTTCAAATGGCGAAAACGACAAGAAGCCTGCAAAAGAAAAGGACGCAAGTACTATTCCCTGTCGGTACTTTACAAGACACATTTCAAACGGGAAGAAGTTGTGTCCAACGGGATTAATTTGAACAGAGGCTATATATTCAAGAAGCGCCATTGAAGAAGTGTTCGGTTGCGTGAGAGACGACGTTGGTGAAACTACAGTATTGTCCGAACTTCCAGAAACAAACCTGCTGAGTATCGTGTTCTTTATTCATTCAGCATTTGCTTTACTTAGCATACTCACGCATAAACAGAATTCAGTACTTAGCATTTTAGCATACGCACGTTTACAGTTCAGCAGTTACTTTCAGCTTAGCATCGCATACACTGTTAGCACACAAGCACTTGCAAGTCTCGAACAGATTTATGTTATACATAAATCTGTTTGAGTTGTTTTAAAATATAGGATTCAGTTCTGGTATTTTCCACATGATTTTTAAATCATACTAGATCTGTTTCCGGTGCTCTTCTTCGTGTGATTTTAGTTGTTCAAGAACATTGAGCTATTGCAGCTCAAGTGTATTAGCAGCGCGCAAAATTTCTAAAGCCTTTTAAATGCACGGCTGGCTGATCTTTTGATCCTAATCTTCGGACCATCAATTGGTATCAGAGCAGGTTGTTCTTGAACGAGCACTGATTGTAAAACACATGTGCTATGTTTTTAAAGTTTTAACTATTTTGAGAAGCTTGTCTATGAAGGCCAGTTAATTTGTTTTAATGTAGAACCGGTTTTTCGCTTGATGAACTGTCGGGATGCGTGAGTCTCGGGCAGATGCCAAGCTTCTATTTTCATTATGCTGTAAGATCACTTGGAGCGAGGCTCAGTGACAAGCACATAGGGTGAGATAGAAGAAGGAAAAATCTGAGCTGTTCTCAGTACTGGTTCTTTATATTTAAGCAACTCAGTAGCACTTGTTCATTTGAAATATCTCGATGCTCTGATGTTTTTTAAATTGTTCTGTTTTGCTGATTTTCAGCTGATGCAAAATTTTGATTTTAAAATGATTTGAGCTCATGTTATAAAGGATAGGGAGAGTGGCGTCACTGTCTTTTATAATTTTGAGTTATGCATTAGTTTCGCTTTTGAAAAGCATATACTGTTGCATTTGGTGCTTCCCAAAAGCTGTTTTGTTTTTCAAAGATTAAAACTCCTGCTGTTACATTGTTTTTGTTGTAACAGTGGAGGGAGAGCTTTTCGTTTTAATTATCGAGAAGACCAGCAGTTCACTCTTTTTTTGATTCCCACAAAAAGGGAGAGAATTGTTAGAACACGCATCGTTGATTTAAGGTTTTGTGTAAATCAAAAAGGGAGAGATTGATGGATCTGTTTTGACAGATCCTGATTAAGTTTTGAATTACACAAAACCTGTTATTGTGTTTCTAACAGAGACACACACTCTCTTAATACAGGAGAAACCTATCTCACAAATATTATAGAACACTCTAAAATATATATAAATATAAATATATATTTATATATATATGTATACATAGAGAACCGATGAATTGTGGGATGCATCAAATGAATGAGGGGGTAGATACATCAAATGAATGAGGGGGAGCTCTATTTATAGAGCTCCCGAAATGCACACAACAATTCTGAATAGAATTGTTTTCCGCGTCATTTGAAAACCTGGCAGACATGCCTTTAATGCATGTCTGCCACATGCCTTACATTTCTCCCACTTGGAGATTTGATTGAGAATCAAACATATCTCCACACACCCTTTCAATCTTGCCGTTCCCCGCTGCTTGTGTTTCTGTTAGGCCACATGAGGATCTACACCACTCAGCCATGTTATCCTCTGTATGGATCTTCTGTATATCCACACTTCCTTCCAAGGTGCTTTTACTTTTGGCCGTAGAAGTGCCAAACTTCAATCTGTGTTCTTTACTGGTAACACAATGCTCACAAAAGGGTAAGGTCACTTTTGTAATCCTCGGTAACAGCTTCCGTTCAGAGAGAATTTTCAATCCCCGTTCTGACATATGCTCGAGCTTCCTATACCATAACACCGATAATTCTTCTCCCGAACCACTTGATGCAACAGCTAGTTCCGCTTCTTTGTGTGTTTCCCCCAAAAGAGCATACAGATTTGCCGTAACCTTTTCCGCCTTCATCACCACAAGCGCGCCTTTCACAATTTCCATGATCCCACTCTCGATACGGGTCTTACAACCGACATCATCCAATTGTCCCAAAGACAACAGATTCTTTGTCACGCCCTTCACATGCCGTACCTCCTGTATGGTGCAAATAGTGCCATCAAACATTTTGATTTTGATGGTACCAACCCCAGCGATTTCCAAAGCATGATCATTTCCCATGAATACGGACCCTCCTGAGACCGGTTCATATTGGTCGAACCATATTCTCCGAGACGTCATGTGCCACGTCGCACCTGAGTCCATAATCCATGCATCAGAAAACTTCTGCCTGCCTTCCGCAACTGTTGTTGCTTCGCTGACTAATATTTCAGCATCGCCTGAAGTACTAGCCACATTCCATTTTTCATCGTCCGTGACATCCCTCGGTCTATCTCCAATAGCAGCCAAGCAACGCTCTTAATGCTTGAATCTTCAATTTCCACAGCATAAAATTGCTGTCATTGAATTTCTCTATCTCGTACTTTGCGTCATTATGCCAACAATAATTATCCCGCCTTAATAAAAAATTTCAAAAAATCTTTTCTGATGTGTAAGTTCAGTCACAGCTGCAACCACAGAGCATACTCAGAATTTTAAGAAAATTTTCACCAGGCTCTGATACCACTTGTTGGTCCCAGGTGGGGCACCTCGAGATAGAATAT
>KV017495.1:52275-72845 GCA_001598015.1 Dorcoceras hygrometricum | reverse complement strand
TCGAATATTTTGAATGAAGGATTTGAAGTTCAGGCCATTGTATTTCGAAAAATTTTTAAGCCCTGATTTTAAGCTTCCGTGATTATGCGCTTATTATGTGTTAATTGTTAGTAATTAGCACGGGGCCTGACAGTTGTAGCCTTCAGTTGTTATCCAGTGTCTCATGCATAGCATCTGCATCTTATCTTATGCATTCCTTTTAGCTATTTCATTTGCTCTCCGTACTGGGGTTTGACCCCATGTCCCTCTGGGGCTTGGTTTGCTTCCTTGTTGTGTTGTTTTCAGGGAACCAAGGTTTTACAGCTGGTCGTGGTTTTAACTCAGCTGGTGGTGCCTCAGGAGGTGGTTGAGAATCCCAGTTGCGTATAGCATATTTATATGTATCAGTTGAGTTAGCCAGGGGATGCCCTGCACCCTGCCGTAGTATTAGGTTGTTGGAGTCGGATACATGTTGCTGTTGTTTTTATGCTATACTGTATTGTTATGGCTTGTAGCCTTTTGTTGTTTAGTTGTTTTTGTAAACTGGGATCTATTTTAAGTATCATACTATTTTAAATTATATTGTTTTAAACCGTCAGGCCAAAAGCGAAAATTTTACCCGCTTTTTAATAGCTTCCGCTTGTGTTTGTGTGTTTTTACTCTGAGACGAGCACGAGGCCTGACACACGGGTTGTGCTAAAAGAAACCAGCTGCAAGGTCTTTTTACTAAAACAAACGTATTAAATGAAACGACGTCGTTGAAGTAGGAAACAGACATAATGACGTAAGAATATCTGCTAACATGAACAGTAACTATCTGTTGACAGCTACAACTTAAGGAAACGACGTTGTTAGTGCATCAACCAGTCGCAAGAAAAGCGCTAACATACGTGAAACCAGACGCAAGGATTTTCGCTAAACAACCAGACGCAATGAATAGGAACCAGTCGCAAGACAGGAACCAGTCGCAATGAATAGTACTTTAGAAGTGAACAGTGCAACTGCTGGAATACTACAATGGAATGCAACTGCTGGAATATTACAATGGAATGCAACTGCTGGTAAACAGTGCAACTACTGATTTTACAATGAAATGCAACTGCTGGAATTTGACTTGATATTTGTAACATCAAAACAATAACTATGCTATCAGCCGTTGCCTATCAAACCAGATTTTATACTGATTCAACTAGCAACTACCGATTACATAGTTATCAAATTCTGATATTACGACTTATCAGCCGTTGCCTATCAAACCAGATTTTATACTGATTCAACTAGCAACTACCGATTACATAGTTATCAAATTCTGATATTACGACTACTGAAAGGAAGAACATTCATAAACATTCTTAGAGTAAACTCGAATCCTCAGTACTTTTAAAACATCATAAACTTTCTGTAAAACATTTGCAAGCATCAAAACATCATTTGAACCCATCTTTCTTTCCTTTTCATGTATGAATCATTTTAAACATGAACTTTAAATATACTGTAACATATAGGCAAGGAGACTCAGAAAACATCAATATATGCTTTAAATGGTGAGTCAAGAATCAACTTTTACTTGCCTTAAACGAAGCTTTGCAACGGTAGCTAGTTTCTGTAGAATCTTTTCCTTAAGCAACGCATGAACTTTTCTGGAGAATATTTTGAAGAACACTAAAGATTTTCTTTGCAAATGATAATGATCTTGCTTTCAAAACAGGTTTTTATATGAAAGGGATTAGTGGCAAGCTACTTGTGAAACTAAGCATGACAAACTTATAAAATTTAGTAAAGTTCCCTTCCTCTCATTTTAATTGTAAAACACCAAACCTTTTTCTAAAGAAATCATTTGTCCTCCTTAAAGATATTTTCAATCCATTTAAAAAAAACTGCTCGTGCATCACCCTTGGAGTCATCCACTGAAACCATCTGCGTCACATCTATTTTTCTGAAATCATTTAAATCAGACAATGCATAACATTTCAACATGCCATTTTAAATCTAT
Organism: Dorcoceras hygrometricum; assembly: GCA_001598015.1. Classification (NCBI taxonomy): domain Eukaryota; kingdom Viridiplantae; phylum Streptophyta; class Magnoliopsida; order Lamiales; family Gesneriaceae; genus Dorcoceras; species Dorcoceras hygrometricum. The sequence goes on along the minus strand of KV017495.1, from coordinate 70,873 downwards.
AAAATGAACAAAATGCATACTGTGGTCCTATGGATTTTGGGGCGTTACAAGAAGTATGTTCAGCAGTAAAGACAAGCCATATCAGATGTCGATCAGCAATGAAGAAAAGATACAAGCAGAAGCTGAATCTAAGCAAAAGCTGAATCGAAGAAAAAGCTGAATCAAAGCAGAAGCTGAATAAGACGTGATAAGAAGAGAAAGGCGAAGCAGTTGACAACATATATGAAGATTTACTGGAACTTAGAAGTCAACTTCTGAGCATATTAAGATGTGAATAGAAGAGACGCAAGCAGAAGCTGATCAAAGTTCAAAAGCTTATTCAGAAGAAGACAAAAGCCTGCAAGTACTTTACAGAACATCTTTCAACGGGAAGAAAAATTGTGTCCAATGGATTGAATTTGAAAAAAGGCTATTTAAGGGAGAAGATTTGAATAAATCGATGATGCCGGTGTGAAAGACAAAAACAGAGAATTACAAAGGGAAGAAAACAGGAAGATGAAGCGGTCGACCACCATTAGAGAGGAGCTTATTGCAGTGTCGACTGTTGAGTCTTCATCAGCTCTTTAGGAGCATTTCCCAGTTGTGTGAGATATTATTATTACGAGAGTTGTTCTTACACTGTATATCTCACACATAGAGATTCATTCATATTCTTGAGAGTTGAGCAAAATTGTATAGTGAAAGAATCTCAAATCCAAAATGTAAAATCAGATCCCGTCCAAGCACGAAGACGTTAAACTCTGTGTTTGTAGCCTTTATCACAGAGGCGTAAAACAAGTGATTGACACAGCCAAGGGCTGGTGTAGAGTCTAGGAGTTCTAGCAGCTGCTGGCTGTTGGATCGGGTCTGTACAGGATGTGTAGATCAAATCTTCTAGTGGATCCTTCCCGGAGCGGAAGAAGGGGAGATGTAGGATATTTATATCCAAACTTCCATAAACAAACAGCAGCGTAATCTCTTTATGATTTACTGTATTTATTCCGCATACGCATTTATCAGTTACACATTAGCACACACAAAGCAAACAGATTTCATGCAGACGCATTGCATTGTTTTAACAGAAATCTGTTTGTGCCGGGTTTTAAAATTAGGATTCAGTTCTGGTATATTCCGCATGATTTTATTTCATACCAGATCTGAATCCGGTGCTCTGTTTAATGTTCAAGAACCGTGAGCTATTGTAGCTCCTTTATAGCAGCGCAAAATTTTTAATTTATATTAACAGCACTCGCTCCTTATTTCATTGGATCAGATCTCGCCCCTCCCTTATAGGATCAGATCTCGCCCCTCCCTCATGTTATGTTGTTTATTTTATTGCATCTGAGATCTGATCCTTAGGTCCTAACAAATTGCATGATTTAATAAATGCACGTATTATGAGATTTTATGAAAGGATCAGGTATGTTTCTTTTTAAGATAAAACCCGATGGATTGAAGTGATGTGGCAGAGTTTAATGATGGGATCTAGTCGGGTAGCCGGGCCCGGGGATCCCCTGTTTTAATGTATGATTATGAGCCTATGGATCCATGTGTTGACATCATGGTGAAGTGGCAAGCTTAGAGGTGCTTGGGATCCCGAGTTAAGGTCGGGTGAACCTAACCACCGCGTACGTTGGTTATTTCGACTGATCAGTCACACGCCCGCTTGCATTCACTGATATGACTCATACGTTTTTCATGTTATGCTATGTCATGCCTTATGTATGTATGTGATATGTTATGATATGAAATGTATGAAGCAATGTTTTAAGATCATGAACGCATTCATGTTTTAACGTTATTTTATTACAAGTATGTGCTTGCATGCGATTTTATTAGTATGTACTTTGTTATGATACAAGATAGAGCATGCTGAGCCTTTAGGCTCACTAGGTTTAAACTGTGCAGGTGATGACCCTGCTGATGAGTACATCCCGACTGGCGGTGAGGACCTCGGAGCGCCTGCTGCAGCAGTATCCCGTGACCGTCTTTATGTTTCAGTTCTGTTATGATACATTTTTAGTATGATTGGTTTTAAACATGTTTATTCTCAGTATCTTTACTCAGTTGGTTTTGAGCCGTATGGATGTTTTACGTTCTTAAATATTTCTTTATTTAAGTTTAAAGTATTGTGGAGAAAATGATTTAAGAAATGTTTGAAAGGGAACGAGCCATACTTTCAGTTTATGTTTCCGCATATGTTTTTAAAAAAAATTTCTAGAGGCAGGTTCGTTTCATTAACGCCGAGGAATGAGCGGTATAGATGATAAATAAGACTAGGCTGGGCTTACAAAAGAGAACACGGGCTTGGGCCACACACAACTACACTCTCCACCTTGGTCCAAGCACCGGCTCTCAGTGGGGTTCTAGTGGTGGTTTCCTTTCAGTTTCATCATTTCCAAGTGAGGGGGTTATTATGCCTCACCCATGAAGACAATAATTACCCTCTGGTCAGGTTGTAGCACGAAGCTACAATCACAGCCGCCAGCTTCTTCTGCACAAAGCAGAAGGGCAGCAAGAACATCCCTGAAAAGATCAGTTAGTCACATGTATCAAATTTAAGCAGTTTTAAACAGGATACAAACTTACCAACCGGCAGACATTTGGTGCCCATGTCTGCTGGGTTATATTCAGAGGCTATTTTCTCAAGATAGATTAAACCTTTTGAAACAGTGTCTCTTATGAAATGAAACCTAGCATCTATATTCTTGGTTCTATCATGTAACACAGGATTTTTACACAATTGTATACCAGATTTACTGTCTGAAAATACAGTAACTTTTCCTGTTAGCATATTAATTTCATTTAGCAACCCTTTAAGCCATAAGGCTTCTTTAAAACTTCTGTAATAGCTATGTATTCAGATTCAACGGCATACAAGGCCTCAATTGTGCTGGAGTTGAGATTTCCAGCTTATACAAGCACCATACAGTGTAAACACATAAGAAGTAGTTGATTTTCTATTATCTTTGCCGTTGGCATAGTTTGAATCAACATAACCAGTGAGTTCTACTCTTCTTTTACACATAAAAAACATGAGACCGTATTTTAAGGAGTGTTTAAGGTATCTAAGTAGCCATTTAACAGCATTCCAGTGCACTTCATCAGGGTTAGACATGTATCTACTTAGACAGCTTACAACATATGCTATGTCAGGTCTGCTACTGACCATCATATACATATCAGAACCAATAGAATTTGAATATGGCACATTTTTCATACTGTTGATCATGTTTAATTTTTGGGCATTGGTCATTGCTTAGTATAAAGTGAGCAGCAAGAGGGACGTTAACATCTTTTGCATTAGACATTGAAAATTTATCCAAAACATTTTCAATATAAGAGGTCTGATTTAGGCATATTGTAGAGTTTTTTCATTTCTCACAATGTTCATGCCTAATATCCTTTTGGCATCACCTAGAAATTTAATGTCAAAATTCGAACTTAGAAAAGACTTACAGTGATTGATAACACTTATTAGAAAACATGAGACCATGTTTTAAGCGTGTTTACGATACCTAAGTAGCCATTTAACATCATTCCAGTGCACCTCACCAGGGTTAGACATATATCTACTTAGACAGCTTACAGCATATGCTATGTCAGGTCTGGTACTGAACATCATATACATAACAGAACCAATAGCATTTGAATAGGCTGATATCATGTTCAGTTTTTGGGTATTGATATTTGCTTAACATAAAGTGAGCAGCAAGAGGGACATTAACATCTTTTGCATTAGACATTGAAAATTTATCCAAAACCTTTTCAATATAAGAAGTCTGATTTAGGCAAATTGTAGAGTTTTTCCTATTTCTTACAATGTTCACGCCTAGTATTCTTTTGGCATCACCTAGAAATTTCATGTCAAATTTCGAACTTAGAAAAGACTTACAGTGATTGATAGCACTCATAGAGGAACTAATCAACAGCATATCATCAACATATATTAATAATAAAATTGACACAGTATCTGTGAGACCCGAAAGCTGATGAGATTAATTTCGTTAATTAATCGAGTTTTGTTGAGATCAGCTTTGAGTTGATATGCTTAGAGAAGCTATCGGGTTTTGGTTTCAGCGTTTGAGTTCAGCGATCAGTAGTTAGCGCAATTATCGCTAGATGTTGCCGTTCAGCAGTGGTGACGTCAGCAGCTGTCGCTGAGTAGTTGTATTCAGCAGTTGTAGCGAGATCAGCAATCGCTGAGCAGTAGAGAGTGCGCTAGAGTGTTTTAGCAGTGAGTGGTTCTACGTCGTCGTTTGGATTAGTTGGAACGACAGCGTTTCGATGTAGCGCTAGGACTCAGCTGTGGGTTGTGCGCGTATCCAACTGCTGACTGAGGGGTCAGCTGTTGAGTGAGCTATCAGCTGTTGGTTAGTTGTTCAGCAGTAGGTAGCGGGTGACGTGTTCAGTCACGACAGTAACTCCTGCGACGTCGTTTGATTTAGTTGATCGCTGTTTAGTGATAGGACACAACTGAGGAGAGATTCAGCTGTTAGTTGGGATATCAGTGGTGATAGCTGATATTGTCGGTGGATCTAGTTAGTCAGTGGTGACTATTAATAGAGGACTTGGTCCTTGCGTTCAATTATTGTTTCTCTGACACTTAGAAATATTTCCCGTGAACCTTATCTTGTCGTGATACCCTAGTTACTTTTCACAGTAATCTTCTTCGTTTAAATTTCCGTCGGTAGATAGCTCCGACGAGAGCGAAAGTGGTAGCGTTGGACTCCTCTTGCTAAGACGTTTCGTCTCATACCCTTTTCGTAGGCAGTGGAGGAGCTGGAAGAGGATTGCAGAGACATCTCCCTTGTGTAGTCTTTTAGCATAAGTGTCGGACTTCGCATCCCATCCTAGCTTGTTGGGGTAAGTAAAGATTCTACCTTTAAGCTTTGTTAGAGCTTTCGTGGTGATAGAAAGGTAGATCTAGCGCTGGTGGAGTCGTAGCTCCCAGCGGCTGTGGTTCTGAGTTGTAGTCCTTGAGCAATTGCTTGTATTGGCTTAGCAGGTGGTGGATCTGCGTTGCTAGGACTTCCATTGTGGCAATCTGCATGTGCTAGGTATAATTCAGAAGTTAAGGTACAGATGTTGAGCTTTGTTACAGCTTTGGATTGAGCGTGGATTACGTTCCTTGTTGTGTATGCTCTTTGCTGTTATTATTGTGAATGTTTGTAATATCAGCTGTTGCATTTGCATACACGCATATTCAGCCGTTGGGCTTGGTTTCGCTAGCTATTGATGCAATCACAGCTATACGACGGGATCCATTAGCATTGCCCTCGGGACCAATCACAAGAGGACGCAGCAAGAGGTTCAAAGAAGCCCTTCACGGACTCGTTTTGAGCACCCAAGAAATGTTTAAAGAAGAGCCTGCACATGAAAAGCTAGTTGGAGGATTAAGAGATTATATTATCAATATTATTCAAGTCCAAGACTAGCAAATGAAGGATGAGCAAAAGAAAAGTACATGCATGCGCTGCATGTATAGGACATTTGGTTTCACATGCATAAGACATTTGGTTTGTTTTGGCTTTTAATTACTTTCCTTAAGTAATTACCTCCCATGACTAGGAGATTTGTTTCCTTATAAAGAGGGATTCTAGGAGATTGAGTCTTCCATGACTAGGAGATTTGTTTCCTTATAAAGAGGGATTCTAGGAGATTGAGTCTTCCATGACTAGGAGATTTGTTTCCTTATAAAGAGGGATTCTAGGAGATTGAGTCTTCCATGACTAGGAGATTTGTTTCCTTATAAAGAGGGATTCTAGGTTGGAAAGAATCATTAGGACTCTTGGAAACAAGTCTATATATATATTAGGAGATGTATTTCGAAATTTATGGAAGTTATATGAATAAAAACCTTTTGTTTTCCATCAAAGTTGGTGTTTACCTCAAAAAAATCAAACTTATCAAAGTCTATAACTTTGTGGCGTTTGTCGGTTGATCTTCGCACGGATTGTCAAAGACGAGTTCCTTTGAAGGTTCGTTTGAGATTAATCGTTTTCTTTCCGTTGTACAGCAGGTTGAGCTATTGTTGCATCTGGTGCAGTATACGTGAGACGAGTGGGTAGCTCCCATATACTCAGTATACATTCCGTGGCCACAGTGACTGCTGTCTTTCAGTTGTTCCGCTCCAGCTGTTGAGTTGTGTTATCCAGCTGTCGAGTGGTTGTTTGAGATCCCTCAGCTTCCAGCTTTTGGTTGTACTTCGATCTCTTGCATAGCATTTGCACGTTTATCTATTGCTTTCTGTTTGCTGTATTGTTGCTCTCCGTACTGGGGTTTGACCCCGAGGTCGCTCTGGGGCTGTGTGTTGTTGCCTGCTGGCTGTACAGGTTTTCCAGGATTCACAGCTGGGCATGGCTTTGATCCAGCTGGTGGTGCCCCAGGTGGTGGATAGAGTGTCCCAGTTAGCATATAGCATATTATGTACTAGTGCTATCAGCCAGGGAATGCCCTGTGCTTTAGTTTTAATTCAGTTGTAGCGTTGCCAGCTATTGTATTGTTGCTAGTATTTGTATTGCTGTACTGTTGTATTTCAAAATGTAAACTGAGATTATTTAAGTATTGTGTTATTTTAAATTATCTGTTTTAACCGTCAGGCCGAGTGAAAATTTTAAGCCACTTTTTATTGCTTTCGCTTTTTTTTACGTGGTTTAACTCTGAGTGTGCACGAGGCCTGACATTTTATTTTTAAACATCTTTGAAATATAAGCATGGATCATAGGAGCTTCTCTTAAATTTCAAAGACAGCTTACACTCATCAAATTCTTATTCCATTGTCTAGGTGATTTTTTTAGGAATACAAAGACTTCTTTAACAGACAAACATGTTCAGGTTTAGACTTGTCAACAAAACCATCAGGTTGTTTCATATAAATCATTTCATCCAATTCACCATGCAAGAAGGCTGTTTTAACATCCATTTGTTTTAATTCCCAATTAAACTGAGTACAAAGAGCTAACATGATCCTAACAGGAGTAAATTTAACAATAGGGGCAAAGATTTCTGTGTAATCTATTCCTTCCTTTTTGGTAAAGCCCTTACAAACCAACCTAGCCTTATACCTAATGTTTTCACCTTCATTTTTAACTTTGAATATCCATTTACAATCTACCACAGAACAGTTTTTAGGCTTGGGAACAAGTTCCCCGGTGCTGTTCACATGCAGGGAGTTCATTTCTTCATGCATAGCATATAACCATTCATTTGATTTATCAGATTTTAAGGCCTCGGTATAAGTTTTTGGTTCACAATTGTCAATTTCTTCATACACATTAAAAGCATGAGAAGTTAGGTGAAAATCTTGAAATTTAGCAGGATGTATCGTGTTTCTTCTGTCTCTATCTCTTACTAACAGATATTCATCAGGTGAATTATTATCATGCGTGAGTTCAAGGTTACTGTTTTCAGTAGTATTATTTTCTTCATGGTTTAATGGTTCAGTTTGTGTGTCATCTTGAGAGTTTTCATGCAGTATAGGTGGGTCAATATTCAGAGTCTCCACCTTGTTCGGGGCAGACTCACAGCTAGGGTTAGACAAACAAGGAAACTTACATTCGTTAAAGGTAACATCCGTACTAAATATTTTCTTAAAAACGGGTTCACTCCTAACCAAAGTCTAACCCTTTAACCCCCTCATGATACCATAAGAACACACACTTTTACAGCCCTAGGTTCAAGTTTATCACCTCTTTTATGTGCAAAAGCAGTGCAGCCAAAAGTTTCTTGGTCATAATAGTCGATTTCTTTACCAGATCATACAGACTCAAGACACTTTCCATTTAAAGGCACAGAAGGAGATCTGTTAATTAACAAAAGCAGCAGTCAAAACACATTCACCCCAGAACCTTTTTGAAAGTCCAGAGGAACAAGCATACTTCTCACCCTTTCAAGTAAGGTTCTGTTCATTCTTTCTACAACACCATTTTGTTGTGGTGTGTAGAGGTTAGTTTTATGTCTTTTATTACCAGATTGTTCACATAATTCATCAAACAAATAATTGCAGAATTCAATCCTCTTATGAGTCCTAAGTGTTTTAATTTTCTTACCAGTTTGATTTTCAGTTAGGATTTTCCAATTTTTAAAACTTTCAGAAACATCAGATTTGTGTTTCAGCAGAAAGACCCAAACTTTTCGTGAGAAATCATCAATTGACAGAAAATACCTATTCCCACCTTGAGTGGGTTCACTAGAAGGACCCCACACATCAGCATGTATATATTCAAGCACGCTAGTACAAGTAGATAGATTAGGGTTAGGGGCAGTAGGAAATTTAACTATATGTTGTTTTCAATAAACACATGAATCACAGAAAGGCACGTAAGACAGTTTGTCATTTCCAAAACATCCTTGTTTATGCAAGATTTCTAACCCCTTAGAACTCATGTGACCTAGCCTTTTATGCCACAAATCAGTCATATCAGATTGTATAGAGTTCACGCATATTTTATCACACATAGTATTAGCATGACAAACATACAAAGTATTAAATTTTTGTGAGACCCGAAAAGCTTATGAAATTAATTGAGTTAATTAATCGGGTTTTATTGGATTCATATTTGAGCGAACGAATCTGGGTGTTCAGCTTTGAGTCGATATGCTTAGAGAAGCTATCGGGTTTTGTATAAGTCCTTGGAACAGATCTTGAGAGTTAGAGTTTTGTTGCGGGATCTGTTCAGATGCGAGTGTTAGTCATCGCTGAGTGATCGCGTTCAGCAGTCGTAGCGAAATCTGTTGTCGCTAGTGTTCAGTAGTGAGCTAGCGTGTTTCTGTAGTGAGTTGAGTCGATATGCTTAGAGAAGCTATCGGGTTTTGTATAAGTCCTTGGAACAGATCTTGAGAGTTTAGAGTTTTGTTGCGGGATCTGTTCAGATGCGAGTGTTAGTCATCGCTGAGTGATCGCGTTCAGCAGTCGTAGCGAAATCTGTTGTCGCTAGTGTTCAGTAGTGAGCTAGCGTGTTTCTGTAGTGAGTAGCTAAACTACGTCGTTTGGATTAGTTGGAACGACAGCGTTTTGATTTAGCGGGCGAGACTCAGCAGTGAGCAGCACTGGTCTTCAGATTTGAGAGAGATCTGAGTGTTAGTGAGCGACGCCGTTTTGGGTTCAGATTTCTCTTGCGCTAGCGAATCAGATCTGAGTAGCGGGTGACGTGTCCAGTTGCGAGAAAGGACTTGTGCGATGTCGTTTGACTTAGTAGAGATATGCTTTGGCGTAGAGTGAGATCTGTGGCGAGATCTGGATGCGAGCTGGAATATCAGCTTTGGGATTTAATTTGTCGGTGAGATCTGTTCAGCGGTCTTGGGCAGATTTGAGTATTTATAGAGAGCTTTGACCCTTGTCTATTATTTCCCGACACTTAGAATATTTCCCGATATCGAACTCCGTCCCGATACCCTAGCTACTGTTCACCGAACCTTACCTTCTTCGATTGCCGATGGTAGACAGCTCCGATTGAAGTGAGAGTGGTAGCGCTGGACTCCTCTTGCTGAGACGCTTCATTTGGGTGCTTCTTTTGAACGCTTGCTTGAAGCTGGTGAGGTGTACGAAAACATCTCCCTTCTCTAGTCTGTTAGCATAAGCGTCGGATTTTGCCTGCCGTTGAGGTAGCTTGTTGGGGTTAGTGCTCAGACCCTACCTTGCGTTTGTTTAGAGCTCTCTGTTGAGATAGAGGGGTAGAATAGTGCTGGTCGAGTTCGTAACTCCTAGCTGTTTCTTTTCTGTGTTTCGGTCCTTGATTAGTTGCTTGTATTTGGCTTAGCAGGTGACAGATCTGTGTTGCTCGGACCCCTTTGTAGTAATTGTTGCACAAAAGACTTGAGGTACTGATCTGAGCTTGCTTACAGGAGTTGAGATTTGGCATGGATATGTGCTCATGCTTGATGTTTTGGTGATGCCGTGTATATTGTCTTGTTATCTGTTGCATTTTGTTGCACTTCATACACGCATCTGTTCCATGTTGTTATCAGATCTCTTGTAGCCGTATCTTGCTTGCTGAATTGAGCGTTCCAGGGTGCTTGTAGAGGCGCGTGGGTAACTCCCGTCCCTCATCTCCCTGCTGGGACTGTTAGCCAACGTGAGCTGAGTGGGTAGCTCCCACATCTCATGTGTATGGCAACAGCAGGTTGAGCGTTGATAATGCACCTGGTACCGTGTTTTGAGACGAGTGGGTAGCTCCCATATACTCACACACATTGTGGCCCTTGTCTTCTGTTCGGATTTCAGTTGTTGAGCTGTCCTTGAAATCCTTTGGCTCCCTGTGTTCGGTTGTAGCCTTGATCTCATGCATAGCATTTGCATTTTATCTGTTGCTATCTAACTGCTGTTTTCAGTTGCTCTCCGTCTGGGGTCAGGGCTTGGTTGTTTGTTGCCTGTGTGTGTTTTCAGGTTATCATGGTTACTCTGCTGGTCGTGGAGTAGACCCAACTGGAGGTGCCCCAGGAGGTGGTTAGAGTGTCCCAGTTAGAGTATAGCATATATGTATAAGCACTGTTAGCCGGGGGATTTCCCGTGCTTTATTGTATTTCGGTGACTTTTTGTAGTGCCTGTATCTGTTGAATGTTGTATTGAGTTATTTTAATTACTGGGATATTTTGAGTATTGTTGTAATTTAAATTATAATCGTCAGGCCAAAGAGAAAATTTTAGCCACTATTTTATTGCTTCCGCTATGTGTTTGCATGGTTAAACTCTGTGATTGAGTACGAGGACTGACATTTTTTGTATCAGAGCTTAAGCTGGGATAAGCTCGATTTTCTTTGATCACACTTGAGTCTATGCACAGTGTTGCGTGTTGCATGTGCTTGATTATGTGACCTATGTGATATATCAGTTGCTGTGTGGCCTTACCCTCTTAGTGCCTTCGTAGATGCCGCCTAGACGTAGGGGTAGAAGAGTAGAGGTAGAGGGCAGTTTCAGGAAGAGTCCGAAGGTCAGAACGAGGAAGTGCAGCGTAGTGTTCCTCGTCGTGGTTGCGATAGACAGATTTACTTGGAGGTAGACGAGCTGGCAGCCCGTGTGGACGATATGGAACTGGTGATGCGAGGTTTCAGAGGATGAATCCTCAGACGTTCAATGGTGATGAACCTAGTTCTGATGCTGAGTCCTGGTTGCAGCATATTACTGGGTTGTTCGATCGTGTTAGGTACGATGATGAGCGTAGGCTGATTTTGCCTACGTTTCAGTTGAGAAGAAGTGTTGAACGTTGGTGGAGAGGTGCTTCTAGAACTCTCGAGGAGATAGGTGTGGGGATTTCATGGAGTAGCTTCTGTACTGCCTTTCGTCAGGAGTACGTTCCGGAATCTTTTGTGAACGCCAGGGAGCGAGAATTTGATAACCTGGTTCAGGGATCTATGTCCGTGAGAGAGTATGCCCGGAGATTTTCTTCTCTTCTTGCCTATGTTCCGCATGTTGATGGCCGAGAGAAGGCGAAGACGAACAAGTTCATGGAGGGGCTCAATGAAGAGATGTATTCTTTTGTGTTGGCGGGTTCACCGGCGAGCTATGCAGAAGCGCTGGACAGGGCTATAGACATTGAGGAAGGACTGCAGAATCGTCGGTCGCGTGTTAGGCCGCAAGGGGTGCAAGGTAATCGTCTCGTGGTTTCGGGGGTGCAACCTTCCCAGTGAGTACAGTCGTCTCAGTCACCCCAGCAGCAGGTAGCCCAGCAGCTCGAACAACAGAGGTTTAAGCCTCGTGGTCGTCAGTTTAATAAGAAGTCTGGTTCGAGTTCTTGTGGCTCGGTTAGTTCGAGCTGTGGCAGTAGCTCCAGGGTTGAGTATTGCGGTCAGTGTGGAGGAAAGCATCCTACAGCGTAGTGTGTAGGTGTGCAGGGTTCGTGTAACGTTTGTGGTCAATATGGGCACTTTGCTAGAGTGTGTCCTTTGTCTGGATCTCAGCATACCGCCGATCCACCGCAGGGTCGAGGTGGATCGTCTAGAGGTCGTTCTTTTCCAGCCCAGCAGCAGAGGTTAGGGGAGCCTCAGTTTAGGCCATTTCAACAGTCTGGTCCTTTGCGATTTGGACAGTCTTCCCATCCTCAGTTTTCAGGACCTCAGTTTGCCCAGGTGAATGCCATGACTAGGGAGAAAATGTCAGGCCCCGTGCTAATCACTCAAGATTAACGCACAAACAAGCATATAATCACGGAAGCGTAAAATCGGGCTTAAAAATTTTCGAAATAATTTGGGCCTGAACTCAAATCGTCATTCAAAATATCAATAATCGAAATACGAGTTAAATCAAACTCAAGCAAAACAGGTAACATAAAATCCCAAATAAGATACGGATCCCCATATACAAATAAACACAGGGCATCCCTTGGTGCAATACATAATACAATATATATAACTGGGACTCAAGGGAATGGGGATCGACCAGCTGGCGCTCCACTCGGTCCAGCTTGGTTACCTGAAGATCCTGCAAATGGGTAACACAGACCCAAAATACACCAAAAGCAGGAAAAGAAATACGAGGTCAAGCATCAGTACGAAGAGCCATCAAATCAGAAAATCATGCAACATGCTATAAATCAATGCTATGAAATGCATGATGCTATCAAGGAATCGGTTATCAAGACCAGTGTATCAACTGGCAAATCATCTCAAGTCGAGCCTCTATACCCACACAGTATATCAACTGGGGAAAATCATCGGTCCGTGATCTTCAGGGCCCGTCAGCCCATCACAGCTCGGTGGTAGACACTCAAATCCAGCAGTCACCACTCCGATGATAGCGTTGTACTTGTCAGGCATGACACATATGCCAGCCAGTCACAACGTGGCTCTCAATCGGGACATCAATCAATCAATCTGGCTCAAGATGTATGCATGAATGCCATTCAATAATCAATTCTAAATGCATACAATAACAATACATGAAAACAGAACATCAATGACCAAAGCAGGTAAAATCTGTTCACGTAATTCAGCCATCAATTCAACACAGAATTCATAACACGAAATATAGCCATGTCCACGCTCAAAGCTGTTAGAACTGCTCAATTCGTACCTCAAAGCTTCAATCTACCTCAACAGATTTCTCAAAGGCACGACAGAACTCAGCCAAAGCAAACCAGCTTTCTCCTGACCTCCTCAAAATCGACAGAAGCTATCCTGCGCCTTAAATTCCAGCTTCCAGAAGAACCAAAGAACACACGGTTCAGATCTCACGAAAATCTTCAAACAAACAGGTTCTTCGCGCTTCTCTCCAATGCCGACTCAGGCCTCCTAGCAAGTATCAATCGAAAGAGAAACTAAAGGAGAATCCAGCGCCACTAAAATCGTTCAAAACAACGGCTGGAATCGATAGAAATCTAGGGAAGAAATGTTCGGGTGAACAGTAGCTATCGAGGGTTCGAAGATGAAGATAAGAAATATCGGGTGGAAAAATAATCTAAGTTTTGCTCAACACTTGCATATATAAATCTCCATACAACAGTTGATGTTCCCCTAAATCAGTCGTCAGGTAATGCTACAGTAGAGATCTTACAACTGAAACCAGCGTTTCCCTTCAATCAAATCAGTTGATACCCTCAGACGTTTCACTACACAACGAGACATCAAAACGACACCATACCAACTAATCAAAACGACGTAGTTTCGTTACCCGCTAACAAAGGTAAAACGACGTCGCCTCCCTACCAGCAGCTGGTCACTCAAACCAACAGCTGATCACTCTACTGAATCAACTCCCTTGCAAAGGCAACAACTGAATAGCGCTAGAACATCAGCAGTCAACTCCTCAGGAGTGACCAACACGTGGCGTCATCTCACCATACCAACTAATCAAAACGACGTAGTTTCGTTACCCGCTAACAAAGGTAAAACGACGTCGCCTCCCTACCAGCAGCTGGTCACTCAAACCAACAGCTGATCACTCTACTGAATCAACTCCCTTGCAAAGGCAACAACTGAATAGCGCTAGAACATCAGCAGTCAACTCCTCAGGAGTGACCAACACGTGGCGTCATCTCGTTAAATCTCACGCCCGCGCAACAACTGCCAACAAATTCCTCTCCAGCTGAATGCTCATGCAACTCACTGCTGAATTAATCACGTAATATCTCACAACTGATCATACTACTACTGAAATACCAACAGCTGAATTTCCCGCAATCCTTCGCATAAACGCTGCTAGCTTTACTTCTCGCAGCGATAAACCATACTGCTGAAACACTACTGGGATCATTTTCCGCTAGCAAAATGCAGTTTCTGAACTCCAATTCCTCAAAAATCTGAAATTCAAAATCACTAAAATCTCGTGACTAATCCTAAGATAAATCACTATTCGAATTTCTCAATCCTCACATTCTCCCCAACTTAAGAGATTTCGTCCTCGAAATCAAAGGCACAACAGGGAAGAATTCAAACCAAACATTTCAAGTAACACACAACAACTGAACAACTCGAATCAAAGCTTAGAATTTACCTGGAATTCTCACTGTCAGTGCTCAAATAGATGAGGCTAGTCTTGTCTCATCTTCTCCTCAACTTCCAAGGTAGCTTCATCTCAGCCATGCTTACTCCATTGGACCATTACCAACGGAATTATCTTGTTCCTCAACTGTTTCTCCTTCTTATCCAGAATCTGCACTGGATATTCAACATAACTCAAGGCAGAATCTAGCTCAACTTCGTCGGTTCTCAAAACATGGGAAGGATCTGGCTCATATTTTCTCAACATTGACACATGAAAAGCGTCATGTATCGCTGCTAACTCATCAGGCAGCCTCAATCTATAAGCCAACTGTCCAATCCGCTCAACAATATCAAAAGTACCAAAGAATCTTGGAGCCAATTTGCCCTTAATTCTGAATCTCATAACACTCTTGAAAGGAGAAATCTTACGAAACACACGATCGCCAACCTCAAACTCTAGCGGTTGACGTCTTTGGTTAGCATAGCTGGTAAATCTATCTTGTGCAGCCTTCATCCTACTCCGAATCAAATCAATCTGATCTTTCATATGCTGCACAAACTCAGGAGTAGAAAGCTGTTTCTCACCAAACTTTTCCCAACAGATTGGAGATCTGAACTTGCGACCATACAAAGCTTCAAATGGAGCCACCCCGATAGTCACTTGGTAGTTGTTGTTATATGAAAACTCGACTAAGGACAAGGAATCCTGCCAGCCACCACTGAAATCCATCACAACTGCACGCAGCATATCTTCTAAAGTCTGAATGGTCTGCTCAGACTGACCAGTGGTCTGTGGGTGGTAGGCTGTACTCATAGCCAATCTCGAACCCATCGCTGCCTACAAGCTTTTCCAAAATCGAGATGTGAATCTTGGATCTCTATCGGACACTATCGAAATAGGCACTCCATGCAATCTAACCACATGGTCGACATACAACTTCGCCATTTTCTTCATCGAACACCTCACATCATAGGGAATGAAATGGGCTGACTACGGGAGTCGATCAATCACAACCCAAATCGCATCGCATCCCCTACTCGATCGAGGTAAATGAGTCACAAAATCCATGGCGATGTGCTCCCAATTCCATTGGGGCACCTCTATGTTGGCACAGTGGCGGATCCGGATCCCGTTTCTCGGGGCGCAGCGGAAGTTTCAAAATTTTGCACCGGGAATCGTTCAATACATAATAATATCAACAAACAAACATACATAGGATGTTTGCTATGTTATCTTGCTGGCGTCTAGGCGCCTGGCTCCGACCAGATTCACAGGGAATCTGGCACTTCAAGGTAGGCGGCGGTAGATCTCCTCAATCCGGTCCATGACTGGATGCACGAGTCCTTCATCAGTCTGCACTAGAAGAGCTGATGAATTTTGCACGAACGGAATCTCCTCGACAAGTTCAGAATACACATTGACTATTAGATGTGTTTCATGATAGCCATCATATCCACTATCACATCTAACATACACTATGGTGCATTTTATGTCTTTATCCAACACAATTTTTAACATTATAACATAATAAAAATAACGAATGCCATAATAGAAATGCGTATTTCATAAATAAAGATCGTTATACACAGGAGTAAATAAAACCCACACGCCATAAGTTGGCTAGTTGGGCATCTACTCTAACACTCTAAACTCTATAACAATCCACCAGGTCTCATCCTTTCCGCCTTGACCTGCTGGAAATTAAAAAACTTAGCAACAAAACCAGAAATGTCGCTCTTCATACCTGCCCACCAGTAGTGAGACTTCAAGGCATGGTACATCTTCCTTTCGCCCGGATGCACACTGTACTGACTACAATGCGCTTCATTCATGATAGTTTCTTTCAAGTCGATTAGGTTCGGAACCACACAATCGCAGCCAATTCCAAATCATGAACGGGGTACCTTGTCTCGTGAGGCTTCAACTGTCGAGACGCATACGCAATCACGTACCCGTTCTGCATCATAACACATCCCAATCAATTCAAAGAAGCATCGGAGCATACAACAAATCCTCCAGATCCAGACGGTAGAGACAAAATAGGAGCAGTAGCCAACTTCTCCTTCAATGTCTGAAAACTAGACTCGCACTCGTCAGTCCAAACAAACTTCCTATCCTTCTGAGTCAACTGAGTCATAGGCCTAGCTATCGAGGAGAACTTCTCGATGAAATGTCTGTAATAGCCAGCCAATCCCAAGAAACTACGGATCTTCGAAATATTCCTAGGTCTCTCCCAGTTAAGAACTGCTTCGACCTTACTCGGATCCACCGAAATTCCTTGCGCTGAAATAACATGACCCAAAAAGATAATTCTATCAAGCCAAAATTCACACTTACTGAAGTTGGCATACAACTGCGAGTCTCGCAATCTCTGCAACACCAATCCCAGATGCTCCTTATGCTCTCTCAAACTCCTCGAATACTCCAAGATGTCATCTATGAAGACAATAACGAACCGATCGATGTACTCACTAAAGACGCGATTCATCAAGTCCATGAAAACAGCTGGGGCATTCGTCAACCCAAACGGCATCACAAGAAACTCATAATGCCCTTATCTCGTCCGAAAAGCTGTCTTTGCCACATCAACGTCTCTAATCCGCAACTGATGATAGCCAGAGCGCAAATCAATCTTCGAGTACACCACCGATCCTTGTAACTGATCGAACAAGTCATCTATCCTCGGCAAAGGATACTTGTTCTTCACCGTCGCTTTGTTCAACTGCCGAAAATCAACACACATCCTCATAGATCCATCCTTCTTCTTCACAAAAAGAATCAGAGCTCCCCAAGGTGACATACTCGGTCTGATGAAGCCTTTCTCCAGAAGGTCTCTCAACTGTTCCTTGAGTTCCTTCAACTCTGCTGGAGCCAATCGATACGAAGCTTTAGAAATCGGGGTTGTATCGGGCACCAACTCGATACTGAAGTCGATCTCACGTCTCCGAGGGAATCCAGGAATCTCATCCGGAAACACGTTGGGAAAATCTCGGACGATCGGGATGTCACTCAACTCCAATCGTGATTCTTGGGAAACGTCAAGCGCATAGATCATAAATCCAGCATTATCCAGCGATAACAGGCTATGCGCTTCATTCATGATAGTTTCTTTCAAGTCGATTAGGTTCGGAACCACCAATCTCCCTCGAAATCTCAGACACCCATCTGAAGCAACAGAAAAATCATCAGAATGACCACTTCGGGCTTTAATCCTCAACTCATGGATATAGGGATCAGTCCTCTGCGCTTCCTTAATGTCACTCAAAATCTGCGGTTCAACCCGAATCGAAGAAACCAAGAAGTACTGATCACTCGGCTGAAATCTCCAACCAGAAGTAGTCAACTGCTCGTAGACTCTTGAGACACTCAAAGATGCTAACATATTAGGATGGGCTTTCCTACTCAAAGCATTGGATACTAAGTTCATTCTCCCAGGCTGATACTGAATCTCACCGTTAAAATCCTTGAGCAACTCCATCCAACGACGTTGCCTCATATTCAAATCTGACTGTGTGAAGATGTACTTCAAGCTTTTGTGGTCGGTGTACACCACAAATTCTTCACCATACAGATAGTGTCGCCAAATCTTCAAGGCAAATACAATAGCAGCCAATTCCAAATAATGAACGGGGTACCTTGTCTCATGAGGCTTCAACTGTCGAGACGCATACGCAATCACGTACCCGTTCTGCATCATAACACATCCCAATCAATTCAAAGAAGCATCGGAGCATACAACAAATCCTCCAGATCCAGACGGTAGAGACAAAATAGGAGCAGTAGCCAACTTCTCCTTCAATGTCTGAAAACTAGACTCGCACTCGTCGGTCCATACAAACTTCCTATCCTTCTGAGTCAACTGAGTCATAGGCCTAGCTATCGAGGAGAACTTCTCGATGAAATGTCTGTAATAGCCAGCCAATCCCAAGAAACTACGGATCTTCGAAATATTCCTAGGTCTCTCCCAGTTAAGAACTGCTTCGACCTTACTCGGATCCACCGAAATTCCTTGCGCTGAAATAACATGACCCAAAAAGATAATTCTATCAAGCCAAAATTCACACTTACTGAACTTGGCGTACAACTGCGAGTCTCTCAATCTTTGCAACACCAATCTTAGATGCTCCTTATGCTCTCTCAAACTCTTCGAATACACCAAGATGTCATCTATGAAGACAATCACGAACCGATCGATGTACTC
>KV017494.1:165377-196711 GCA_001598015.1 Dorcoceras hygrometricum | reverse complement strand
ATGGGGTTTGTATGATTGGGCTCATTGAAAAGTTGGTGGGCCTTGATATCACACTTCCACATGAGCTGTCTGTGGATTTGCTTCTCCTCTCACTCTCCGTTGCATTCGACCCATTTGTGGTCAACTTTAACATGAACAAGCTGGAATCCACCCTTGAAGAGGTGGTGAACATGCTTGTAGTGTTCGAGGGGACCATAAAGAGGGACAATCACGTCCTCATCATGGGCTCTTCTTCCTCTGCGAAGAAGAGGCCCAAACGCAAGGGCAAGGAACGTTCTGCCCCTGTGAAGGAGGAAAAATCCACCAAGAAGCCCAAGGCAAAGGCTTCCAAGCCAAACAAGTCTGAGGATGTTTGCCACCACTGGCACAAGCCTGGACACTGGAGGAGGAACTGCAAGGAGTACCTCGAGCAGTTGCGAACTGCAAAAGGTATGTTCTATATCAAAATAAATATATCTCTTAATTAGACTTCTTGGGTACTTGATACCGGATGTGGATCTCATATCTGCAATGATTTGCAGGTGATGACAAGAAGCCGACGTCTTAGAGAGGGTGAGACACACTTGAGGCTGGGCAATGGAGCAAGGGTTGCTGCAGTAGCTATAGGAGATGTTTATTTATTTCTGTCTTTAAATTTTAAGTTGTTATTGAAAGACGTTTTATTTGTTCCCGAATTAATAAATAACATTATTTCTGTTTCTATGCTTGATAGTGATGTCTTAGAGAGGGTGAGACCCACTTGAGGCTTGGCAATGGAGCAAGAGTTGCTGCAGTAGCTATAGGAGATGTTTATTTATTTCTGTCTTCCGATTTTAAGTTGTTATTGAGAAACGTTTTGTTTGTTCCCGAATTGATAAAATCAAATCAGTTGGGGAAAGGTATTAAAGCACTTCGATCTGATCGATGTGGTGAATACTTGAGTGCTGAATTTTTATCTTAAAGCAGACAGTGGGAGATAAGCTGGATACTAGATCCATCTTATGCTACTTCATTGGGTATCCAAAGAATTCCATTGGATACTACTTCTACTATCCCAATGAAACAAAAGTGTTTGTTTCTAGAAATGCCACCTTTATGGAAAGGGAGTTTCTAATCGATAGAAAAGGCAAAATAGTAGAACTCGAAGAAGTTCGAGAACCATCTGAGGTACCAAGTGAATCTCCCGCACCTCAAGATCCAGTGCCTGAAATGGTCGCACCTAGGAGATCCGAAAGGGTTCCTAAGGCTCCTGAAAGATATGGTTTCCTGCTTGAAGATGATCAAAATGATCAAGTTATTGGATGTGATCCAAGAACTTTCAAGGAGGCAATTTCCGATCCGGATTCTAATTTGTGGCTTGAAGCAATGCAGTATGAGATTGACTCAATGCATGCGAACCAAGTTTGGACTCTTGTTAATCCTCCCGAAGGAATTGTTCCTATTGGGTGCAAATGGATATACAAGAGAAAATTCGAACCTGATGGTAAGGTACTGACCTACAAGGCACGACTGGTCGCGAAAGGTTACACTCAAAGGCAAGGTGTTGACTATGATGAAACCTTTTCACCAGTCGTAATGTTCAAGTCAATTAGAATCTTACTGGCCATAGCCGCATGGTAAGACTATGAGTATGGCAAATGGATGTGAAAACTGTGTTCCTTAATGGAAATATTAAGGAAGAGATCTATATGACGCAGCCTGAGGGTTTCACATCTGTAGGAAGTGAGCATAAGGTACGCAAACTTCAGAGATCAATCTACGGTCTCAAACAAGCATCGAGGAGTTGGAACCTGAGATTCGATGAAACAATTAAGGAATTTGGTTTC
Organism: Dorcoceras hygrometricum; assembly: GCA_001598015.1. Classification (NCBI taxonomy): domain Eukaryota; kingdom Viridiplantae; phylum Streptophyta; class Magnoliopsida; order Lamiales; family Gesneriaceae; genus Dorcoceras; species Dorcoceras hygrometricum. The sequence goes on along the minus strand of KV017494.1, from coordinate 194,906 downwards.
ATCAAGAATCCCGAGGAGCCATGTGTGTATAAGAAGGTAGTTAAAAGTGCTGTGACGTTCCTTGTACTTTATGTTGATGACATTCTACTCATTGGGAATGACGTAGGAATGTTGCAGTCAACTAAAGTCTGGTTGTCTAGTAGATTTTCGATGAAGGACATGGGTGATGCTACCCGCATACATAGCCCGGCTCATATGACGGAGGAGAAGCTCACCAAGAAGCCCAAGGCAAGGGCTTAGAAGCCGATCAAGTCTGAGGATGTTTGCCACCATTGCCACAAGCTTGGTTATTGGAGAGGAACTATCCGGATTGCCTCGAGCAGTTGCGAACTGCAAAAGATATATTCTACATTGAAATAAATATGTCTCTTAACTCGAATTCTTGGGCACTTGATATTGGATGTGGATCTCATATCTGCGATGACTTGCAGGTAATGACAAGAAGTCGGCGTCTTAGGATGGATGGGACCCACTTGAGGCTTGGAAACGGAGCAAGGGTTGCAGCCGTAGAGATAGGAGATGTGTATTTATTTCTTCATTCAAATTTTTTAAGTTGTTATTGAGAGATGTTTTATTTGTTCCTGAATTAAAGAACATTATTTCCGTTTCTATACTTGATAGTGATGGATATTATTGTCATTTTGTTAATTCTATTTACAATATTTACAAGAATGAATGTTTAATTGCAATTAGGGAACGCAAAAATGATCTGTACAACTTAAAATCGAGAGAAATTTCAACTCACGATGTGAAAACACATACAACAGAAATCAAAAGGAAATACGTAAACCCCACACAACTTTGGCATGCTAGGCTAGGTCATATTTCCTTAAAGAGGATGAACAAGTAGGTTAGGATCGACATGTTTAATATGTCTGATATTAACTCCCTACCAACTCGCGAGTCCTGTCTCAAAGGAAAAATGACAAAATCACCCTTCAAAGGCAAGCCTAAACGTGCTCAAGACCTATTAGACTTGATCCATACTGATTTATGTGGCCCCTTAGCATTGGTAATAAGTCCGACCACGCCTACTTCATCACCTTTACCGATGATCACTCTAGGTATGGGTACTTGTACTTAATGAAGCACAAGTCTGAATCCTTTGAAAGGTTCAAGGAGTTCAAGGTTGAAGTAGACAATCAAATCGGAAAAATTATTAAAACACTTCGATCCAATAGAGGTTGAGAATACTTGAGTGTCGAATTTCAAGACTATCTTAAGGATAAAGGGAGACTCTCACAGTGGACCCCTCCGGTCACACCACAACTCAATGGTGTAGCGGAGTGTCGTATTCGAACCTTGTGGATAGGGTTCTATCTATGATGAGTTTCACTGAACTTCCTACCTCGTTTTGGGTCTATGCGCTCGAAACAGTGGAATGTTGTTGAACAATGTCCACACAAAGGCAGTGGATAAAAGTCCATATGGGATATGGATGGGCAAGCCACCCAAGTACTCGTACTTGAGGATTTGGGGTTGTCCTGCTTACGTGAAGCAGACAGTGGGAGATAAGATGGATAATAGATCCGCCTTATGCTACTTCATTGGGTATCCAAAGAATTCTATTGGATACTTCTTCTACTATACCAGTGAAAAAAAAGTGTTTGTTTCTATAAATGCCATATTTTTTGAGAAGGAATTTCTACTTGATAGAAAAGTCAAGAAAGTAGAAATCGAAGAAGTTCGAGAACCAACTAAAGTACCAAGTGAATCTTCCACACCTCAAGAACCAATCCTTGATATGGACACCCCTATAAGATCTGAAAGGGTTCCTAGGACTCTTGTTAGATATGGTTTCCTGCTTGAAGAGGATCAAAGTGATCAAACTATTGGATGTGATCCAAGAACCTTCAAGGAGGCGATTTTCGATGCTGATTATAATCTGTGGCTTGAATCAATGCAATATGAGATTGACTCAATGCACTCAAACCAAGTTTGGACTCTTGTAAATCTTCTCGAAGGAATAGTTCCCATTGGGTGCAAATGGATATACAAGAGAAAACTTGAGCCTGATGGTAAGGTGTTGGCCTACAAGGGACGACTGGTCACCAAAGGTTACACTAAAAGGAAATGTGTTGACTATGATAAAACCTTTTCACCAATTTCAATGTTCAAATCGATTAGAATCATGCTAGCCATAGCCGCACGGTACGACTATGAGATATGACAATGGATGTGAAGACTACGTTCCTTAATGTTTCCATTAAGGAAGAAATCTATATGACGCAGCCCGAGGGTTTCACATCTGTAGGAAGTGAGCATAAAGTATGAAAACTTCATAAATCGATCAACGGTCTCAAGAAAGCATCAAGAAGTTGGAACCTGAGGTTTGATGAAACGATTAAAGAATTTGGTTTCATAATGAATCCCGATAAGACATGTGTGTATAAAAAGGTAGTTAAGAATTGCTGTTACATTTCTTGTACTTTATGTTGATAACATTCTACTCATTGGGAATGATGTAGGAATGCTGCAGTCAACTAAAGTATGATTGTCTGGTAGATTCTCGATGAAGGACATGGGTGAAGCATCCTATATTTTGGGAATACAGATCTATAGAAATAGATTGAGAAGGATGTTCAGACTCACCAAGCGACCTACATCGATACCATACTTAAGAGGTTCTCTATGGAAGAGTCCAAGAGAGGCCACCTACCTATGTTCCACGGGGTCACTCTATCAAAGTCTATGTGTCCGAACACTGATGAGGAGATAGATAGTATGAAACATATGTCATATGCCTCAACAATAGGTAGTATTATGTATGTTATGTTCTCGACCAGACCGGATGTCGCATATTTTCTACGTGTCACGAGCCTCTACCAAGCCAACCCCGGCCAAATGCATTGGAAGGCTATGAAAGATATTCTTAAGTACTTACGAAGGACTAAGAATATGTTCATGGTCTATGGCGGTGGTGAACTGAAATTGGAAGGCTACACTGATTCTAGCTTCCAATGCGATGTGGATGACTCAAAATCAACCTATGGATTTGTCTTCATGCTCAATAGTGGTGCTGCCTCTTAGAAGAGTTCCAAGCAAAACACCATAGCGGATTCAACCACTGAGGCTGAGTATATCACAGCATCAGCTGCTGCAAAAGAGGTGGTTTGGATGAGGAATTTTGTCCAAGAGTTGGGAGTAATTCTTGAAGGATTTGGTCCATTCCCAGTGTACTGTGACAACACGGGTTCCGTTATGCAAGCAAAGGAACCTAGGTCTTACCAAAGATCCAAACACATACTGAGGAAATATCACATAATCCTGGATATTCTGGCTAGAGGTGACATAGCAGTAAAGAGAGTCGCCTTTGCAGACGACATTGCTGACCCTCTTACGAAGCCCTTGGCAGGACCATTTCTTGAAGGATTTGGTCCAGTCCCGGTGTACTGTGACAACACGGGTTCCGTTATGCAAGCAAAGGAACCTAGGTCTCACCAAAGATCCAAACACATACTGAGAAAATATCACATAATCCTGGATATTTTGGCTAGAGGTGACATAGCAGTAAAGAGAGTCGCCTCTGCAGACGACATTGCTGACCCACTTACGCAGCCCTTGGCAGGACCATTGTTTGAAAAACATCACGAAGCAATGGGACTACGTCTCATGAGTAGTTGGCTTTAGGGCAAGTGGGAGATTGTTAGAGTAGGTGCCCAACTAGACAACTTGTGGCATGTGGGTTCTTGTTTACTATGTGTAAAACGTTCTATATTTATGAAATTCTCATATTTACGACATTCTTTATCTTCATTATTATGATTACAAATTGTTAAATAAAGACCTTGAATGTACTATAGTGTATGTTAGATGTGATAGTGGATTTAATGGCTATCATGAAACATATCTAATAGTCACTGTGTTCTAAACAAGTTCCTAGTCGATTGAGTCGTCCAAAAGAGGATAAGGTCCGCCCAAGCTTGAGACTAGCATCTGCGATACAAAGTACCACGTTTCATTGGTAGGGAACATAGTGATGTTCTTAGCATGTAGAAGGATAGTGGCCTGGTGATCTATCAAAATACCCTTGTTCGGACTTTCCAAGTGGTTTTCATTTGTCGAGTGTATTAAGTTCGAGGTCTTGGTTGTATAGATTAGTCCTCACTACTCGAAACGACATTGAGACACTACATGATAGGTGCCTCACTTTGACCCGTTTATCGACTCGGTTGGGGTCATCAGGTGGCGGGATTGGATGAGGTCCTGATGCATGTAGAAGTCGATGCATTATTGTCGAGGATTCATCGCTCTCCCTTGTGCGTGGATATCCTATGCTGTTTGAGGAGAAAATAATGTGACAAAGCTCTGACCATAGTACTAGATGTGTTTTAGGTAATTTAGTTTACCTAGTAGCACATGCGATGTCACTATTTGATCTCCAAGATGTATGCATGGCTATCGAATCTCTAGAGACTCTCGAATTACCAATGGTCGTTGATTCGATAGATATATTTGAGCTGAAAAGACCGTACTGTACGCTAACCATGACCAACTGGTTTTTTCAGGCACTATCAGTGACCTATGGGATCATGGGGCGATGTTGCAAGACGATTTACCATGATCCGATAGGTAAGTCCGAAAAGTTTTTTCGGAGTCAAGAAGAGTTGTGAGCCCATGGCTAGCTGTATCCCTGAACCATTATGTGTCACATAAGTATTGGTTTCTCAATTCTCGTATGGAAATTGTACTCAATTTGTTCAGTGTAGTAGGAGGAAGGATGGAAGTGTGACTTCCTAAAATTGGCTAGGTAAGTATGACTTCCTTTTAGCTAATAGGGGCCTAACTGCTATTTTGGATTAGGTGGTCCGAAAAATTGTTTTCACATCATAAAGTCCAGTTTTGTAAACTGTGAAGATCGGTCCGATCTGATTGTCGATCGGAATTATGATGAAGCCACAACGATGGACTTGAAACCAATGTTTCCTGGGCCTGGGACTGACCTGGGCCCATTAACCTGTTTTAAGCGCACGAAAAATCTATAATTAGGGGCCTTGGGGAGTCATTTATATGTACCAATTTTTGTTGACAACTCTTCCCCTCAGCTCCATCCCTTCTCTCTCGCTCGTCGCCGCGTCGCCACAGACGCCACCATCGCCGCGTCGCCACCGAAGCCACCGTCGCCTCCGGAATTCATTCCGACCATCTCTGCGTGGAGATTCCCTCCGCAGAACTTTTGCTGGTTTTCTAGTGCAAACCATCAAAGGAATTGATATTTCGATCGTATACCGGATTGGGCTTTCATCAGCCGTTCAACCGTTGAAGGGTCATTTCCCTTGTGGACTGGTCAGAGCCAGGCACCTAATCACTAGAGGTAAATTCCCGAAACATCCTATGTAAGTTTAGATATTATTTTCACGTATTGACCTTTCCCGGGCATTCAAAATTTGAAACTTCCGCTACGCTCCGGGAGCGTGATCCGGATCCGCCACTGCGCCAACATCTAGCACTTTGAAGATCCATCCGGTATTTCACGTAAGTATGTTAAAACCCTATCATGAGGACGTGGAGGATTCAAGCCGAGGGCAATCACATCGAGCACCACCTGTGGAGACCAAATATTATGACCAAGAAGTGGATGTGGTGCTCGCAAGAAGAATTCAACGAAGGTGAGGCGTGCCGCCCCGTACTCAATACTTAATCTGATGGAAGGGGCTACGAGTCTGAACCAACATGGGAGTTTGAAGAAGACTTGTGACAGTTCTGAAACTTGCTTCGCGAGTACGAGTCGACGAGGGCGTCGTTGAATTATGTGGGGTAGGATGTCACAACCCACCACTGTTGGGCCAAGTCTTTTGATGTTTGAAGCCTAGATATTACTTTTGAATCAACAAGACTAGCCCTTCTTCTTAACACAAGTCCCTTGGGCCCAACTTGTAAATAGCCTTCTAGATTCCTCCGCCTTTGTAGAGATATGTAGACTCTTCTAGATAAGCCTTGTAAACACTTAGAAGAGTAGGAGGTTGTAGAGAACTCTAGAAGACTTAGCCTCCATCGTTGGAACAAGTTGATCTCCACCGTCCATTAAGGAGGTGAATCACTATAAATAGGTGTAGGGACTTCGTTTGTATCCATCCAGGAAAGTATTCAAGCAATCAATATTTAAGCAATATAATCACTTTCCTTCCAACACTTTGTGTGTTTTCTTTCTTGCCAACACTTTTAGCTCACTCAAACACTTTTCGAGAAAGGCTGACTTAGATACCACAAGGGGTGGAAAGGAGCTAAAGCTGCATGAGACATTGTTAAGGGAACAAGTCCGTGACAGCCCGCTGAATTGAGGAATTTTCGACGATAGCCAAGCCGGTGTTACAGCTGACCTAAAGGCACTTGTGAGCTGAGTATCACTATCTAATCACCCTCATGGAGTCGCTAAACGCGTCAAAGTGAGCCACTAGCATGTATAGTCCCAATGATATCTCTAGTAATAAGGACTAACTGTATACAACAAAAATCACGGATTGAATCCACTCGAAAAATGATAGCCACTTGGAAAGTCTAAATGAATGTGGTTCTATAGATCATCAAGTGATTATCGCTCTGCATGCTTAGAACATCACAATGTTCCTTATCACTAAAACGTGGTACTCAGCATCACAATTTCTAGTCTCAAACTAAATCGGCCCTTATCCTTGGGCAGTCTATTCGACTAGGAACCCATTTATATGTATAGTGACTATAAGATATGTTTCATGAGAGGAATCATATCCACTATCATATCTTACACACTATAGTACATTCAAGGTCTTTATCCAACAAGTTTGCAATAATAGAAGATAAGGAATACCATTAGAATAAATGTAAATTATATATATGAATAAATTTTTTTTACATCAAGACTGAACAAAGCCCGCAACCACATGTTGGGCACCTAATCTAACAAATATTTTGGCAAATTCGTGTTTTCACGTGTTTGATGTGAGGACCTACCCAGCTCGCCACCCCTTTTGGGACGTCGACCGGGTTTCGAATCCGATCGGTCTCCTTCATAGTGGTAACGGAGTAGAAGATCTCTCACAGGGATATCCACACCCCTGGAAGTATGGTTAAACTGCCTCCCCAGGGATTCGAACTTGGGTAACCAGACTTAAATACCAGGGAGGTGAACTTTGGGTAAGCCTGATGACCCGAGTTTGAATCCCTAGGGAGGTAGTTTAACCACATTTCCAAGGCTGTGGGGTAGTCCGGTGAGGGAGGGTCTGCATCGGTCACACCATGAGGGAGTGATCGACGATCGGATTCGAACCGGGTCGAGGCTCCAAAAAGGGTGGCACGACAGGCAGATCCTCACATTTGAATTCTCTATTGTAGTTCAATTCTCAATCAGAACACCTTTTGTATATATATTTAGCCTAGCTGAATCAGCTCAGGCCGAAGCTCTTACAGAAAATCTATTAGCTTGAGTGTTACTTGTGAAATGACAGAGCCTGTTCTGTTCCGTGTTAAAATACCAAAAGTTCAGATCAGTAGAGTGCCGAATTGATTGGGTTAATTAAATCATGTAATCAAGGAAGCTTAAAATTGGTTAAAAAATTTTTTTGTGGCATGAATATAAAATTCAAATTAAAAATATACCGATACTCAAAATAAAGGTTTTATAAAGAAACCCACACATAACACATTGCAAAGAATTTAAACAGAAACAACTATACGGGGCATCCCCCCGGACTGAATAGATATATTTATATATATATCTGGGACACTCGATAAACCCCTCGGGGATCCACTAGCTGACGCACCACCTAGGCCAGCTAAAGTACCTCGTAACCTGAATGGCAAACAAGACGACCGAACAGCCCCGGAGGGACAAGGGGTCAAACCCTAGTACGGAGAACAAAGTAATACATCAAGCATAATATGTATGATATATGCAACGTGCTATGAAAATTCATGTGGTGCTATGCAAATGCATGTCTGGTAACAATAAAAATCGGATAACAAAAAAATGATCAACATCAACCTGTGGCATCGTCATCGGGGATTCGGGTGCCACCCGGGCTTGCCCAACGAAAAATAGATTTGGCTCATCGTCGACATGAAGATGGAACCTACCTGACTTGCCGCACGGAATTCCAAGTGTACTGCAACCACCCACCACCATCTATCTCGACCACTGCATCTGAGGGGGATGAGAACGAATCGCTGCGTCCTCAGTGCACTCCATCATGAGTTTGTAACACAAGTCCAACATGAGAGTAGAACTCAAACAGAGCCACAGATCAACGATTATCAACAGATCATAGGGTTCAATATGATATGCAGATGAATTCAGTGCTATTACATGCTCGACATATGCGCAAATAAAGAAAACAGATCAGGCAACATAGCACGTAAACAACACAGAGCACGTATACTCTACGAAAGCTTTATATTACCAGTTCCGATCCATACCTCAAACTCCTAATCAACAGTACCTCACACAGCTCGCGAGAAGAGCAGAACACCAACACAAGACAGCTCGCGCTCTGAAACCAACAGCTCTGGCCACCAATCTAATGATTTCCCCAGCTCTCTTGGAGAAATCTTGATAGAGATGCTCAATCTAACCGCCAACTACAACCTGCTCAACTACACGAAATCAGCTTGGGGACAGACTACGACAGAAACAAAGCTGGGAGCTACCAGCTCAACCCAGATCAAACCTACACCCGAATTACGATTTCTGGTTCTAATCGAAGATAAGAGAGAACTAACACTTACCCAAAGACGCTACATGAACCCGAAGACAAACTCGATGGAAAATTTGCAACAAGTCGCACGCGTAGAATATCATCGTGCTCACTCTTCCAGCCAGCCAACAGCTCCAAGAACGATATAGAAAGGACGAGCTTGAAGATAGGAACTCAAGATACCAGCCTTGCTCCAAGCTGAGACGTCTACCACCGTCAATAAGAAAACATAAGTTCGGTGAATAGTAACAAGGGTTTCGTGATAAGGTAACAGTTCGAGCTCTCAAGGAAAGAAAAATATCGAAGTGCTAGAGCAAGGCTAGTATCTTTGGGTTCCCCTCTTCAATCTTGTTGTTTCTATACCATTATTGTAGCTATGGGTTGTCCGGAAGAGTTAGCGCAATGATAGTCGAGGGCACGTTCTTTCATGATTTTTGGCGAGTTAGTATTCCGATTCAGGTAGCACCTTAGAGTAAGTGTTGTTTCTTGTTCTTAGCTTCATTTAGAACCAGTTATCCTAATTGGGTTGTAAGTCTGAGCTGGGCTGAGCTGGTAGCTTCCTGCTTTGTTTTCTGTCGTAGTATGATTTGAGCTGATTTAGTATAATTGAGCAGGTTGTAGCTTCGTGGCCGTTTGAGTGGCTCTATCAAGTTTTCTCTTCAAGGGCTAGGAATCAATAGAAATATGGCCAGAGCTGTTGGTTTCAGAGTGCGATTTGTTTGTGTTGGTGAGCTGTTCTTCTTGGAGTTGTTTGAGGTACTGTTGAGAAAAAATTGAGGTACGGATTGGAACCAGTTACGTGCTATGTGATCTGAATTGTACCTGCTGCCTTGTTGTGTGTTGAGCATGTCATAGAATTATTGCATACTGCATAGCATATTGGGCCTTGTGATATGTTGTTAGACAAGATCTATTGCTCTGTTGAGTTCTTCTCTCATGAGCTGGTGTCGGGTTACACACTCACGATGGAGTGCACTGAGGACACAACGAGTCGCTCTCGTCCCCTCAGCTGCAGTGCGTTGGATAGATGGTGGCTGCTGGTTGCAGTACACTTGCCATTCCTTGTGGCCGGTCATGTAGCGCCCGTATTCATGTCGATGATGAGCCACCTCAATTTTTTGTTGGGCTTTCCCGGGTAATGCACGAATTCCCGATGACGTTGCCATAGATTTTGTATGACTTTTCGTTTGGCTTCCGGATTGTTATCCGATGCTTTGCTACCGGACAACATTTTCATAGCACGTTGCATATATCATACATACTATGCTTGTTGTATTACTGTGTTCTCCATATTGGGGTTTGACCCTTATCCCTCCGGGGCAGTCGGCTGGCCCAGGTGGTGCGTCAGCTAGTGGAGCCTTGAGGGGTTGATCAAGTCCAGTTATATTTTTATATTGATTCATCGAGTCTGTTATCGGGGGATGCCCCGTGTAGTTGTGTTGTTTAGAATCGATGTTGCACTTGTTGGGAAACCAGTAATTGTTGGATTTTTTTGGATGATTATGCAATTGTTCTGTACTGATTTTCGTTATTAAACCAAAAAGAAAAAATTTAACCGCTTTTAAGCTTCCGTAATTTATTGTTAATTGCGTGATTATTCTCTGATTATGAGCACCAGGCCTGATAGCTACTCAGATCACCCTCGCTACTTAGATCACGCTCTCATATTAGCTCTCGCACGCGGTTCAGCTCTTGCATACTAAACAGCTCTTGCATACACAGATCGTGCTCATTCCAGCTCAGAAGAGCTAGATCAGCTCACACCTGCCAAACATTTCTCTCCAAACCTGATGACCACAACAACTCTCGCCTCGATTTGATAACCACAAACAACTCTCGCCTCAGTTGAAAACTACAAGCATCGCTTGTCTACACAGAATGTTACTACCATTTATCGCCTAAGCTGATCTCACTAACTAGTGCTGCACAATACCCATGATCTGACTACTCAGCTCAGGGCACTAGGTACATCCCCAAGCTGAATCCAGCTTACGTTCAGGCTCATATCATCTTACATTTACATGAAACTTCCCATAGATGCTAGATTCTATGTTGTTCTCACCAAAATAGTTTGCGATCGAAAACCATCTCACGCTCCCCAAAGCATTTCAGCTCTGAACTATTCCACTCAGATCTGCTCATGCCTGATCTGATCCATGCTGAACTCGATTAATCTCCTTAATTAATCCAATAATCTTCCAGAACTCACATTATTCCCCTGATGGATCTGGATAACAGAACCGTATCTGAGTTTTGAATTACACAAAACCTGTTACTGTGTTTCTAACAATTCTATGTAGTGTGTAGATGTTAGTTGAAATACATCGAGTTATCTGAAGAGAAGAGAAGCAGAAGAAGAAAAATGAACAGTCGCGAAGTGAACATGAAGAACAGAAGTATAAGATGTCTGTTGAAATATCGGTTGAAGAATTATCTGTTGAAGTCGTGTTCGCGAAAGGAGAGAAGTTGTTGGGGATCCGGATCCGCCCCCCGGCGAGGCAGCGGAAGAACAAAGAAATACAGCCGGGAGACGTTCAATACGAAGAAATACAATAACAGTTATTGACATGCATAGGGCGTTCAAAACGAATACCTTGCTGGCACTTGTACCTGGCTCCAACCGGAATTACAAGAACCCGGCTCTTCTCGGTAGATTGCGGTAGATATCGCCAATCCGGTCCACGACCAGAACCGAGACTCCTTCGTCAGGCTGCACTAGAAGCACTGACTAACAGTTATTGACATGCATAGGGCGTTCAAAACGAATACCTTGCTGGCACTTGTGCCTGGCTCCAACCGGAATTACAAGAACCCGGCTCTTCTCGGTAGATTGCGGTAGATATCGCCAATCCGGTCCACGACCAGAACCGAGACTCCTTCGTCAGGCTGCACTAGAAGCACTGACGAATTCTGCACGAACGGATTCTCCTCGAAAAACTAGTAGCCGTAACAAGCGCAGAAGGGATTTGAATCTACTGTAACGGCTATATCTTTGGAGAGAAGCTATTTATACAGAAGTTCTCTGTTGAAGAAGTTTGATTTTGATCAAGATCGATTCATGAGGGACGAAATACAGAGAAATTGAGAGGGAAGAAAGGAACAGAGAGACGAAGCTTTCAACTATTATTCAACCAGAGGAGCGCTTATTGCACAGTTGCACAGCTGAAGAAGGGATTTGAATCTACTCTAACGGCTATATCTTTGGAGAGAAGCTATTTATACAGAAGTTCTCTGTTGAAGAAGTTTGATTTTTGATCAAGATCGATTCATGAGGGACGAAATACAGAGAAATTGAGAGGGAAGAAAGGAACAGAGAGACGAAGCTTTCAACTATTATTCAACCAGAGGAGCGCTTATTGCACAGTTGACAAGCTGAGTCTTAATTAGCTTTTGTAAAAGCATTCTTCCAAGTGTGTGAGATTTAATTTTTGAGAGTTGAGAGTTCACTGTAAAATCTCACACACACAGATTCACTCGCATATTTTGAGAGATGTGCGTAATTGTATAGTGAATGAATCTCAAATCCAAAAATCAGATCCCGTCCAAGCACGAAGACGTTAAACTCTGTGTCTGTAGTCTTCGAACAGAGACGTTAAACAAGTTTTGATTGAGACAGCCGAGGGCTGGTGGAGTCTAGGAGTTCTCGCAGCTACTGGCTGCGGGATCGGGTCTGTACACGAGGTGTAGATCAAATCTTCTAGTGGAACCTTCCTGAAGAAGGAAGAAGGGGAGATATAGGATATTTATATCCGAACTTCCATAAACAAATAGCAGTGTATTGTATTGTTTTATTTACAGTATTCCGCATACGCATTTAATTATTAGCACGCACGCATACACAATTATCACACACGCACAGTTAAACAGATTTCTAACAGAAACCTGTTTGCATCGTTTTAAACTATTAGGATTCATTTCTGGTGTTTTCCGCATGTTTTTATTACATACCAGTTCTGTCTCCGGTGCTCTATTTAATGTTCAAGAACCCAAGGTATTGCACCTCTTAATAACAGCGCAAAATAATTTTTATTTATCAGTAGAAGCGCTTGCTTGCACTAATCTTCCTATTTTCGGCCCTAACAAGTGGTATCAGAGCGGGTTGTTCTTGAACGAGCATTTATTTTAAAACGCATGTGCTATTTGTTTTAAAATGTTTTACAATTTTTGAAAGCTTATTTTTTGAAGATAGGGAAAGGAATGATTTTTGAACTTCGGTTATTATTTTGTCGAGCTGACACGGAATGCGCGAGTTCCGTGTGGATGCCAAGACTCTGTTTTGGTTGGGCTGTTTTCAGCATATGTGACAAAATAGGAAAAATGAAAGAAGAATTCGGTAGTTCAGCTGTTGTTTCTTTGCCAAATCTGAATAATTTAGGTAATTCAGTAGCACGTGTTCCATTTGAAACAAATTTTTTTATGTGCTCTGATTGTTATGCGGAATTTCAGCTGATGTTTTGTTGTCATTCGAGCTTATATTATAAAAGACAGGGAGAGTAATAATGCTGGAATTGCAGAGCATTGTTCCAAAAGAACGTGCAGTGATATGTCTTCTGACGAGATGACACGGATCTTGCGAGATTTGTGTGTATGCCAAGACTTTGAATTCTGTTATGGGACAGAGTTTAAAAGAAATGGAAGAGATTCTGTGAATTCCTTTGTTATTTATCTCTCAGTCTTTATTAATTTCAGCAATTGGTTTAAGCATCAGTTTCTGTTGCATCTTTTTCAAATCATAGCATATTGTTGCATATGGTTGTTCCCAAAATGCTTTTTGTTTTCCAAAATCTAAAATTCCTGCTGTCACATTGTTTTTGTTGTGACAGTGTAGGGAGATATTTATTTAAAATTTTTCGGGAAAACCAGCTTTCGACCCTTTTTGATTCCTACAAAAAGGGAGAGAATTGTTAAGATCATGCATTTGTTATTTGAGGTTTTGTGTAAATCAAAAAGGGAGAGATTGATGGATCTGGATAACAGATCCAGATCTTAGTTTTGAATTACACAAAAAATGTTACTGTGTTTCTAACAATTCTATGTAGTGTGCAGATGTTAGTTGAAATACATCGAGTTATCTGAAGAGAAGAGAAGCAGAAGAAGAAAAATGAACAGTCGCGAAGTGAACATGAAGAACAGAAGTAGAAGATGTCAGTTGAAATATCGGTTGAATAATTCTCTGTTGAAGTCGTGTACGCTAAAGGAGAGAAGTCTTGTACAAGAAGAAATTACTGTGATCAGATAAGATGACGTCAGCTTTATCAACAGACAACAAGCTGTGATCAACAATGATGACATCAGCATTTCTATTGGAGGAAGCTGTGACCAGAAACTATGACGTCAGCAATATCAGCAGACAACAAGATGGATCAGAATTCGTGACGTCAGCATATCTGTTGAAGATGCAGAAAACAAAGAAGAGATGTTGCTGATGAAGATCGAACAGTGATGATTGCTGATGACAGATACCGTGTGAAGGGTTATTCAAAGACAAAGTTTAACCAGACGTAGTGCAAAGACGTAAAGCAATCCAGACGTGAGTAAACCAGTTGTTGATATGCATTCAGACGATGGCTACGGTGATTCGCAGGATCAGTCGAAAGCTACAGTGGATCATGTAATCAGTCATTGAACACTAACAGAGAAACCAGCTGTTGCGCGTCAAGGAGAATCAGCCGTAGCGCTAAAACAAAGTTACACCAGCTGCTGCATGTCAATGTAAATGAACCAGAGCTGCTGGAAGTTGATGAACCAGCTGCTGGAAGTTAATGAATCAACTGTTGCAATGAAGGTGAACCAGCTGTTGCGCGAAGTGTTGTGACGAAGAAAAGACAACATCTGAGCGAACAGCTTTTGAACAATTTGTTGGAGCACATTCAGCTGTTGGGACGCAATCAACGCTCAAAATGGAAAGAATCAATGGCTGAGATTGAGTCGTGCAAATGCCTTAACTCAAGGGGACAAGATTTGTACTATTCTGGGAAATAGTACAATATACAGAGGATGGTTGCTCACAACACATTTGGAAAGGCGACGATTTAGCCGTAACAAGTGCAGAAGGGATTTGAATCTACTCTAACGGCTATATCTTTGGAGAGAAGCTATTTATACAGAAGTTCTCTGTTGAAGAAGTTTGATTTTGATCAAGATCGATTCATGAGGGACGAAATACAGAGAAATTGAGAGGGAAGAAAGGAACAGAGAGACGAAGCTGTCAACTATTATTCAACCAGAGGAGCGCTTATTGCACAGTTGACAAGCTGAGTCTTAATTAGCTTTTGTAGAAGCATTCTTCCAAGTGTGTGAGATTTAATTTTTTGAGAGTTGAGTGTTCACTGTAAAATCTCACACACACAGATTCACTCGCATATTTTGAGAGATGTGCGTAATTGTATAGTGAATGAATCTCAAACCCAAAAATCAGATCCCGTCCAAGCACGAAGACGTTAAACTCTGTGTCTGTAGTCTTTGAACAGATACCTTAAACAAGTTCTGATTGAGACAGCCGATGGCTGGTGGAGTTTAGGAGTTCTCGCAGCTGCTGGCTGCGGGATCGGGTCTGTACACGAGGTATAGATCAAATCTTATAGTGGAACCTTCCTGAAGAAGGAAGAATGGGAGATGTAGGATATTTATATCCGAACTTCCATAAACAAATAGCAGTGTATTGTATTGTTTTATTTACAGTATTCTGCATACGCATTTAATTATTAGCACGCACGCATACACAGTTATCACACACGCACAGTTAAACAGATTTCTAACAGAAATCTATTTGCATCGTTTTAAACTATTAGGATTCATTTCTGGTGTTTTCTACATGTTTTTATTACATACCAGATCTGTCTCCGGTGCTCTATTTAATGTTCAAGAACCCGAGATATTGCACCTCATAATAGCAGCGCAAAATAATTTTTATTTATCAGTAGAAGCGCTTGCTTGCATTAATCTTCCTATTTTCGGCCCTAACACCCCACTAAAAGATAATTTCATCCACGAAATTAAAGCAGCAAACTTTATAACTCCGCTAAACAACAAAGCTGATTGAAACACCAGCAGTAACCACAGAAAACAGAACAGAATAACATCCAAAACTATCACAACACACAGCAACTCTAAAGCTCTCAAGACAAGTACTAACACAATAGTTCAAGATAATACAGAAAGCAACACAAATCAAACAAATTACATGGGGTAATACGATGTGTGCTCAAACAGATCAGGCCACTCTTACCGCATATGCCTCTAATTCCCATGTAGCTTGTTCTCCCATGCTTGCTCCACTGGACCATTACTAAGGGAATGTTTTTGTTCCTGAGCTACTTCTCCTTCCTATCAAAATCTGCAATGGATACTCAACATAACTCAAGGTTCGATCGAGCTCTATCTCGTTAGCTCGCAGCACATGAGAAGGATCCGACTCATACTTCCTCGACATGGACACGTCAAACACTCATGTAGTGATGACAGCTTAGGCGGAAGCAGCAAACGATAAGCTAAGGGGCCTATCCTCTCTACAACTTCATAAAGTCCGATATAACGAGGTGCAAGCTTCCCCTTGAGTCCAAACTTCACAATGCTTCTAAAAGGAGAAACCTTCAAGAAAACTTGATCACCAACCTGAAATTCTAAATTCTTACGCCTCCTGTTCGCATAGTTAGCTTGGAAATCCTGAGCTTCCTTCATTCTATTGCGGATCAGATCGACTTGGTCCCTCATCTGCCGAACAAACTCAGGAAAATATAACCACCTTTCCCCAAATTGTTCACAACAAATCGGCGATCTAGACTTTCTACCATACAATGCTTCAAACGGTGCCATCCCAATAGTCGCTTTGGTAACTGTTGTTGTACGAAAACTCCACCAAAGACAAGGAATCCTGCCAAATTCAACTGAAATCCATCACTATATCTCGTAACATATCTTCCAAGGTCTGAATGGTCCTCTCGGATTGGCCATCGGTTTGAGGGTGTTCTGCTGTACTTAAAGCCAATCTACAACCTAGAGCTACTTGCAAGCTTCTCCAAAATCTGGAAGTAAACCTTGGATCCTGTCAGAAACTATTTACACCGGCACACCTTGCAATCTTACCACGAAATCAATGTACAACCTCGTCATTTTCTTCATATAACACTTCATATCGTAGGAATGAAGTGGGTCTGACTTGGATAGTCGATCTATCACAACCCAAAACGCATCACATCCTTGATTGGGTCGAGGTAAATGTGTCACAAAATCCATGGCTATATGCTCCCAATTCCATTGAGGTATCTATAAGCTCTGCAACGTACCACCAGGTCTCATTCTCTCTGCCTTGACCTGCTGCAATTCAGACATCGAGCCACAAATTCAGATCGTTCTTCATACTGCCCACCAATAGTGTGATTTCAAACCTTGGTACATCTTTCTCACACCAGGATGGACACTGTGGAGACTACGGTGGGCTTATCTCAAGATCATCTCCCTCAAGTAGATAAGGTTAGGTACTACTAACCTACCCCAAAACCTCAAGCACCCATCAGAAGCAACAGAATAATCATCCAGCTGACCTGCTTGTGCCTTCAACTTCAAATCATGAATAAACGGGTCTGTTCTCTGTGCCACTCAGATGTTGGAAACAACCTGCAGTTCAACCAGAAAAGAGGAAACCACAAATAATCGTTACCTGGTTGAAACCGCCAACCAGTAGTTCCCAAATTCTCATGGACTTTCGAGATACTCAGAGATGCAAGCATCGGAACTTGTGATTTTCTACTAAGGACATCACCAACAAGATTCACCCTTCACGATTGATATTGTATCTCACAATCAAAGTCCTTGAGTAACTCCATCCACCTGTTCTGCCTCATGTTCAATTCAGACTAAGAGAAGAGATATTGAAAGCTCTTGTGGTCGGTGTACACCACAAATTGCTTGCCATAAAGGTAATGGCTCCAAATCTTCAAAGCAAACGCAATGGCCGCCAATTCCAAATCATGAACTAGGTATCGACTCTCATGAGGCTTCAGTGGTTAGGACATATAAGCAATGACTCATCCATTTGGCATCAAAACACAACCCAGTTCACTATGCAACGCATCAGAACATATCACAAAACCTCGTGAACCTGAAGGCAACGCTAACACTGTAGCAGTAGTTAAATTTTCTTTCAGCACCTGAAAACAATTCTCACACTCCTCAGTCCAAACAAATCTCCTATCTTTCTATGTCAACTAAGTCATAGGCTTGGCTATCCTAGAAAATACATTGATGAAGTGCCTGTAATAGCCAGCCAATCCCAAAAAGCTATGAATCTCAGAGACATTCCTAGGATGTTCCCAATTCACAACGGATTCTACTTTACTGGGTCAACTGAGATACCATGAGAAGAAATGACATGACCCAGAAAAACCACCCGCGCACTTGGAGAACTTAGCATATAGATGTGAGTCTCGAAGACTGTGGAGAACTAACCTCAGATGCACTTTGTGTTGCCTCTTGGTCTTCGAATAGACCAAGATATCATCGATGAACACTACCACAAACCGATTTATGAACTCCTAAAAACTCAGTTCATCAAATCCATAAAGACTGCAGGGGCATTCGTCAAACCAAAAGGCATAACCAGAAATTCATAATACCATATTTCGCCTGAAACAATTTTGACGGTAACTCGAACGAAGATCGATCTTAGAGTACACCGCTGAACCTGAAGTTTGTCGAACAAATCATCGATCCTTGGTAGCGGATACTTATTCTTCACATTCGCTTTTTTCAGTTGCTGAAATTCGATACACATCCTCATCGAGCCATCTTTCTTCTTCACGAAAAGAATCAGAGCTCCCCACGGTGACATACTCAGTAGAGTAAAACCTTTCTCCAGTAGATCGCTGAACTGAAAATTTAGTTCTCTCAGCTCTGCTGGCGCCAATCGATACGGGGCTCTTGAAATAGGGGATGTTCCGGGCACCAACTCAATACTGAAGTCAATCTCCACTTCTCAGAGGGAAACCAGGAATCTACTTGGTAAATTTTAAGATAAAATTTATTAGTTTTGGTGATAACAAAATAAGACAAGTGCTGATACGAAGTTACTTCTGGAAATCAGCCGTTACAATTAACAGCAAAGTATATTCAGACGTCAGGTTATCTCAGACTTGGGTATTCGATATTAGTTCAGACGTGGAGTTAAATATATTCAGATGTTGAATTGACCAGTCAGATATTGGGTTTGAATATTTCAGTTGTTAGATATCAGATCTTGGTATTCAGGAATATTTCAGCAGTTGAGTTGAAGCACTCAGTTGATGGGTTTCTATTTCGGAGGTTGAAGATATTTGGTTATCAGTTTCTGGTATTGGGTTTTTACATCAGTCGTGAGAGCAATTCAGCAGTTGGGTATTCATTTCAGTAGTCAACATATTTGAGCAGTTGGATATTCACGTCAGAAGAAAGAATTTCAGCAGTTGGGTATATATTTCAGTAGTAAGTATCTTCAGTAGTTGGCTACAATGATTTTGATTAAGTCGTTGCAACCAGTAGTTATATCACAATTTGCAAAAGGGAGATATTTCAGGCGTTGGATATCTAATCAGCATTTGGTATAATCAGTCGTTGGTTGTTATGATCAGCAGTTAAATAGATATCAGATGCAACTATTCAGACGTTAGCGTGTTTATTAATGTATAGCAAAACTACGTCGTTTGGATTAGTTTTACGACAGCGTTTGGCTTAGAGCTAAAATTCAGAAGTTGGTTTATGATTCATCATCTATATAGCAGAAGTTTGAATTGAAAAAGCTCTCCTTCACCCTCGACTACTTGCCGTCACTCTGCTATTATTTCATCTCAAACATTCTCGAGCTTTCTCTCTGTCAAAGTTATCTCTCAAAAGCTCGCAAACTTGAAGAACACTAAACCAGCGCTTATTGTTCTATCTTCGAGTTCATCTTCTGGTTCACCTTTGTTAAATCGAGTTTCTACGTTAGAAATCAGAATATTTACAGTCTCAATAGAGTTGTATTCATTGTTTCATTCTAGATTAAGTCTGTAACAAACGTGCCACACAAAGGCCGTTTGAGAAAAATATTATTCACTTGTATTCAGCAGCTGCGACTGCTTTGTTGTTGGTGTTGCTAGGAGTTCACCTTGAGCGAGGCTCGGTGATTGGGTGTTTGCAGAAGGCCTGTAACCATCAAATCTTCTAGTGGAACCTTCCTGAAAAGGAAGAAGGGGACACGTAGGATATTGATATCCGAACTTCCATAAACAAATTTCTTGTCCCTTAACTTTTACTTAACGCATTCATTTACTGCTTTACTGTTCACTGATTAATTGGCTTCTTTCCACACAATATTTGTTAGCCAAGAAATCAGCATTTAAACTGAGATACCTTAAATCTGGTAACTCGGATTTAATTTAAGCGAGGCGCTTGTAAAACTATTTTAAAGGATTTCGAAAATTTGAAAATACCAAGAGTTCATATAACCCCCCCTGAACTCTTGCAGCTGTTTTTCGAACCACATTGATCCTATCAGTAAACGTCAGGAAATTCTTGTTGACGGGAATATCACCAAGCTCCAAACGAGCTTTGGGGATACACCCAACGCATAGATCATGAACCTAGAATTCTCTAATGATATCAACCCAAACAACTCTATGGCTGAAACCAATGGAATCTTAGATCGAGAGTCATGGCCATAGAAATTCTAATTCTCACCAAATTGAGGTCTAAACCGAACAAATCCATTGAAACAATCTACCGTAGCTCTAGATAACACATCCATCCCCCGAATACAGTCAAAATCCCACGTTTCCAACTTAATCAAGTTGGCCAATAGAACATTCTCACCAAAATTAATGACACAGTCCAGGAAAATCTCTCGAGAAAACAAGCTCACACCGGCAGGATTTGCGAGTGACACAACATCATGCAAAGGAGTAGTACTAAATCCATACTCACAAATGAATGCATCACACAAGAATGAATGATGCTCCTGTTACAAATAAAACTCGTGCAAGAAAATCGAAAATTGAGAAAGTACCTGCAATCATTCCTCCGGATGCATCGTCAGTGTGCTCCCTCGTCATAGCATTCACCTGAGCCTGTTGGAGTCCTGAGACTGGGGTTGAGAATATCCTCCAAAACGTGACAAACCAGGCTGTCAAAATGACCCCCTAGGCTGCAATACACCCAACCTCTGCGGCTGCACGGGAAATAGACCGACCTCGAGACGACCCACCAGACCGACCCTACGGTGTTGAAGCGGTACGCTGATTTCCAGCCGAAGGACACACTCTAGAAAAGTGTCGTAACTGCCCGTAGATATGTGAAACACCCTGAACTCCAGTACACTGCGTCGATGGATGTCTACCTCCACATTGGCCACAAAAATTACCACTGCTGGAACCATCGGATCCAGAAGAACTAGAACTCCATATCTTCTTGAACGGCTTGCCTCTAGGCTTAAATTTGTGGCGATTCGACTGATGAGACGTCTAAGGAGGCTGCTGAGACATCTGAGGAGGCTGAAAAGAGGACATCCCCTGAGGCACGGGATGAAAACCTTAAGTAGTCTGCGGCTGAACTTGAGACTGCCTGTTTAGTAAGCCCTCTTCGATATCAATTGCCTTGTTCACAGCATCGACATAAGTAGCATGGGAACCAGTCAACAACAAGGAAAGAGATCCGATCTCAAGCCCTCAAAAAACTTATTGCTTTTTGTCCTCTCCTGACCGGCAATGTGAGGGACGTAGGCAAGAAGAGAAGAAAACAATCTGGCATACTCTGCCACCTTCAAATTGCCTTGAACTAAGTTGTTGAACTCTCGCTCCTTGGCATTGAAGTACGACTTTGGAATGTACTGTTTAAAAACGGCATAGAAACTCTCCCAAGAGATCTCTACTCACATCTCTCTCATGGTTCATGAAGCACCCCTCCACCATCGCTGAGCATGCTCCCTCAGCTGAAATGTAGCCAAGCTCAGCCTACATTCCTCATAATTGTTGAGTCTATCAAACAACCCTACCATGTGTTCCAACCAAGTCTCAGCAACGACACCTCCCTCAGCACTCGAGAACGTCTGAGGGTTAATCAACTGAAACTTTGCTAAAACCATCTCCATATCATCCACACGAAAGACAAACCGACCTCGTCCTCTACCTGCCTAGCTCGCCTATGCAAGTGAACACTTGGCTGAACTACTGTCATCCTCTCGGTTCTAAGCTCCAGACTCCTCTAGGACTTTTCTCTCCCCTCTACCTCTCCTCCTAGGCGGCATCTACGAGACACCAAGGCTATAAGACAAAAGGAGCAGGTAAAGAATGTAGTCATGCACATGCAACAAGACAATACTATGCCTAGATTCGAGTGAAATACCAAGGAAAAATTGAACTTATTCCAGTTTAAGCTCCGATACCAAAATTTCAGGATCTGTGCACTTAATCAGTAAATAAGCACGCAATTAACGATAAAGCAGGTAAGCTTAAAAGTCGTTAATTTTTTCCATGGCCTGAACAGAAATCTCAACTTAATAATACACCGATACTCAAAATAAAGGTTTTATAACGAAATCCATACATAACACATTGCATCGAATTTAAACAGCAACAACTACACAGGGCATCTACCGGGACCGACTAGATATATATATTGATATATTTGGACACTCGATCAACCCCTCGGGTCTCTACTAGCTGATGCACAATCTAGGCTAGTTGAAGTACCTGGGTAACCTAAATGGCAAACAAGACAACCAAACATCCCCATAGGGGGTCATACGCCTCTACGGAGAAAAAAGTAATACTGCAAGCATAGTACGTATGATATATGCAACGTGCTATGCAAATGCATGTCCGGTAGCAATAAAAATCAGATAACAAACCGGATGCCAAACAAACGATCAACATCAACCTGTGGCAACGTCATCGGGGATTCAGGTGCTATCCGGTCATTCCCAATGGAAAATAGATGTGGCTCATCATTGACACAAATATGGGTGCTATCCGACTATATGCACGGAATGCCAAGTGTACTGCAACCACCCGCCACCATCTATCCAGGCCATTGCATCTGAGCGGGGCGAGAACGACTTGCTACGTCCTCAGTGCACTCCAACGTGAGTTTGTAACACAACACCACAACACAAGAGTAGAAATCAAACAGAGCATCAGATCAACGGCTATCAACATATCACAGGGCCCAATATCATATGCAGATGCATTCAGTGCTATGACATGCTCGATATATGCACAGATAACAACAACAGAGCAAGCAACATAGCATGTAAACAACACAAAGAACATACACATACTCTACGGAAACTTTAGGTTACCAGTTGCGATCCGTACCTCAAACTCCTGATCAACAGTACCTCGCACATCTCGCGAGAAGAGCATAACACCAACACAAGACAGCTCGTGCTCTAAAACAAACAACTCTGGCCACCCGTCTACTGCTTTCCCCAGCTCTCATGGAGATATCTCAATAGAGAGGCTCAATCGACCAACAAGCTATAACTTGCTCAAATACAAGAACTCCGCTTGGGGACAAACTACGACAGAAACAAAGCCATGAGCTACCAGCTCAATCCAGATCGAACCTACACCCAAATTACGATTAGTAGTTCTAATCAAAGCTAATAGCGAGAACTAAAACTTACCCAAAGATGCTACCTGAACCTGAAGACAAACTGGATGGAAAATCACAAAAAGTTGCACGCCTCGACTATCATCACGATCACGCTTCCGATCAATCAACGGCTTCCAAGAATGGTGTAGAAAGACAAGCTTGAAGAGAGGAACTCAAATATACCAACCTTGCTCTAAGCTGAGACGTATACCGCCGTCAATCGAAGAAGATAAGGTTCGATGAACAGTAACAAGGGTTGCGCGACAGGGTAATAGTTCGAGCTCTCGAGGAAAGAAAAATATCTAAGTGCTTGAAATAATGGCTAACACTTGGTCAAAGTCAAAATATAAATAACTTAAGTCCCCACTTCTTCTTGAATAGCGACTGTTGATAGATTCATCAACAGTACTTATAAATGAAATCTTCTTCTTCTTCTTCTTCTTCTTCTTCTTCTTCTTCTTCTTCTTCTTCTTCTTCTTCTTCTTCTTCTTCTTCTTCTTCTTCTTCTTCTTCTTCTTCTTCTTCTTCTTCTTCTTCTTCTTCTTCTTCTTCTTCTTCTTCTTCTTCTTCTTCTTCTTCTTCTTCTTCTTCTTCTTCTTCTTCTTCTTCTTCTTCTGGAATGGCGACTGTTGATGGATTCATCAACAGTACTTATATCTTTGCGACTGCTAACAGATTCGTCAGCAGTACTTATAAACACGAATCTTCTTTTCTTGCGCCTTCAGCTGATCTTCATCATCTCGAACTAACTCTTCAGCGCGCCTCTCTATTCATGTACCAGCTGGTTCACTTGCTCTTTAGCGCTTGCAGCTGATCTTCATCATCTGCTGGTTCAACTTTGGCCATCGCCTGATTACAAACAACTGAATCAACTCTGGACGTCTCCATCGCTAATTCAACTGCTGATCCAAGAACATCAAACCAACTGCTGAACATTTATAATGTGAACCATCTGCTGAATATATTCTTGACCTGAAATCTGCGCACTTAGAATAGAATTGTTAGAATAACAACAACAGGTTTTGTGTAATTCAAAACTTAATCAGGATCTGTAAAAAACAGATCCAACAATCTCTCCCTTTTTGATTTACACAAAACCTCAAATCAACAATGCATGTTCTAACACAAATCATGCTATTTTCCATCAAATGATTGTATCATGATATATCAGCAAAACTTAGACATAAGAAAAGCTGATAACACAGCAGATATTAACCGTAGTATTTTCAAAAAAAATACAAGATTTTATTAATACCTACCCCAGCCTAGCTAAACTCTATATTTCAACATAAAAAATGGTATCAGAGAAAGATAATCTCAGTCCAGAACAAAAGTTTGTTTAAAAAATCTTTATAATGATCTCATTCTATAAAATTCCTATGTTTTCAGAGGAGGATATGGTGATTGTAAAATCCATATACAGGCATATTTGGCTTCTTTAGCCAATGATATGCGGTTCTTTATTATAGATGGGCCATTGAATATCCTCAAAGAAAATACTGCTATTGCAGTGACTCCAGGTGCTCCATATTATATAGAGAAGCCCAGATTTGAGTGTACTACAGAAGATAAATAAAGGCCACCCAGACAATGTGCCAAAGATATCTTATGAGATGCTAGAGAAGAACATGTAAAGAAAGCGCAATATGTGTCCATAGCCAAGGGGATATATGAAAAGCTGTCTAGAAGGAAAATGAGAAAACGAAAGAAAAAAACCTCGTATTAGCCCTGTATAATTTCGAGAACACCAAATTAAACTATGCAAATCAATGTTAGAATTTGACGAAAGGTTTAGCAGCGTAGTCATTAAGCTGGTTGCTCTGGGCAAGGAGTACAATAACTGAGAGCTGGCCCCGATAGTTATGAGAGCACTATTCAGAGTGTGGGACGTGAATACTATGGCCATGCGGAAGTCTAAATATCTCAACAAGTTAGAACTACATATCTTTGTTGATCTGAAGACCTATGAGTTTTATTATTGTTAAAGATATTTTACTGGTTTAAAACTTGTGCTACAACGTGATTAGCTTGTTCAGTTGTGTGACAATAATTTGTGGTTAATTTTCAAAATCACACATGAACAGTCAGAACCCTGTTAGTTCAAATGTTCTGGTACATCAAAGATATGGAAATAGCTATAGGGTAAACTTAACTAATCAGGCATTATTTGAACATAATTCTTTACTTGCTGAATAATCAAAATTTTGGTTATGACACAAACACACGAGTCATTTGAATTTAAAAAAAATTGTCAAGTATGATTTGGTCACTGAGCTACCGAAAATTGATTTCTCAAAAGATAAAATTTGTTCAGCATGCCAGCTAGGTAAGCAAGACAAATCAACTTTTAAGAACAAAGGTTGTAACTCATCCTCTCGAAGCCTAGATCTATTGCATTTGTACTTCTTGGTCCAATACCTGTGATGAGCTTAGGTGGAATGATGTACATTTTGGTCGTAATTGATGACTACTCATGGTTTACCTGGGAAATATTTTTAAAATCCAAATTCATACTACTGACCAGTTGATTAAAATGTGGAAACGTCTTCAAAATGAGAAATCTTGTTCTATAATTGGGTTAGGAGTTTTCAGGCCGCGTGTTCTAAATTAGAGATTAATTACTCAATTACGGAAGCATAAAATATGGGCTAAAATTTTTCGTTGGGCCTGAACGGAAAATATCATCTAAAATACAATTATAGTCAAAATACGGATTTTAACTCAAAAATCCAAACAACGACAATAGCTAAACATATCCACGTATCCTTCAAATACAGATCCCCAAATACAATATCAACGCAGGGCATCCCCTGTCCAATAATACAATACATAATATATAACTGGGACTCAAAATGGGGATCTACCAGCCAACGCTCCACTAGGTCCAGCTGGATTACCTGAAGACCTTGCAAAGTCCAACACAGACCAAAGTAGTCCAAAAAGGGAAAATAAAACGAGGTCAACCTCAGTACGAAGAGCATCGATAAAGCAACAATCGTATCAGATAGGCAATATTTCAAACGTGCAATGCATAAGTGTGAGGATTGATAAATTCGAATAGTGATTAATCAGTTTTGCTTAGGATTAGTCACGAGATTTTAGGGATTTCGAATTTCAGATTTTGAGGAATTGTAGTGAAGTTTGGTTTGTGGAGTTCAGACTTCTGGAATTGGAGTTCAGCAGTTTCATTTTGCTAGAGGGAAATGATCCCAGTAGTGTTTCAGCAGTAAGGTTTATCGCTGGGAGAAGTAAAGCCAGTAGCGTTTTTATGCGAAGGCTTGCAGGCAATTAAGCTATTGGTATTTCAGTAGTAGCGTGATCAGTTGTGAGCTATTACGTGAGGAAGCAGCAGTGAGTTGCATGAGCATTCAGCTGTTTGTATTTCAGCAGTGGCGTAATCAGATGTCAACGCTAGTCAACTTAGCAGTGAGTGTGTAGCGGGAAGCAGCAGTTAGCGTTAACGCATGTGCGAGCAGCTTCAAGTGTTGGTCAACAGCTGAGTTTACTGTTGATGCTCTAGCGCTAATCAGCCGTTGCCTTTGCGAGGGATCTGATTCAGTCGAGTGATCAGCTGTTGGTTTGAGTGACCACCTGCTAGTAGTGAGGTGTCGTCGTTTTACCTTTGTTAGCGGGTACCCTGATACGTCGTCGTTTGAGTTATTTAGCATTTCAGTTGTTGGACGTTTTGAGAGTGATCTGTCATCAGCTGTTGAAGCGCTGCGGCGTCGTTTTTTATTAGTTGGTGCAACGTCGTTTTGATGTCCCGTTGTGTAGTGCAACGTCTGATTGTATCAACTGATTCGGTTGAAGGGAAACGCTAGTTTCAGTCGTAAGACTCCTACTGTAGCGCCTGATTTTGTGAACAGAAGCTGTTGTAGTGGAGATATATAGATATGTGTTGAGTGACACTTAGAATTATTTAGAGCCCGACATTTCTTATCTTCATCTTCGAAACCCTCGATAGCTACTGTTCACCCGAACATTTCTTCCCTAGATTTCTATCGATTCCAGTCGTTGTTTTGAACGAGATTGGTGGCGCTGGATTCTCCTTGAGTTTTTTTTTCGATTGCTAACCATTTGAGGCGGTAGTTCGACCTTGGAGAGGATCGCGAGGTAGCAGTGTTGTTCGATTATCTTCGCCAAGTGAAACCCGAGACTTCTTCAGCTCTCTTTAGCTTTTGGGTAAGAATTTCCTGCTGTTCTAAGCTTAGTATTAGCTGCTAGTACTTTGTTTAGAGGTAGAACCAGAGTTAGGTTCTTGGCCGTAGGAAATTTTGTGTAGAGGATCAGATTTGAGCTAAAATATTAGATGCCTTGTACAGATTTCAGCTTCCAGGAAGTCTATCATCGGGGTGGTGACTGCCGGATTGGTGTGTCTACCACCGAGCTGTGATGGGCTGACGGGCCCCGAAGATCACGGACCGATGATTTCCCGGTTGATACACCGTGGTATGGAGGCTCGACGTGAGATGATTTGCCAGTTGATACACTGGTCTTGATGACCGATCCTTTGATAGACCTCATGCATTTCATAACTTGATTTATAGCATGTTTCATGATTTGCTGTTTTTATGGCTCTTCGTATTGAGGCTTGACCTCGTATTTCTTTTCCTGCTTTTGTGTCTTTTGGGTCTACGTTGCCCATTTGCAGGATCTTCAGGAAGTCAGGCTGGACAGAGTGGATTGCCAGCTAATCGATCCCCGTTCCTTTGAGTCCCAGTTATATGTGTATTATGTTTGAACCAGGGGATGCCCTGTGTTTTTATGTATTGGGGATCTGTATCTGATTTGATACTTGTTATTGCCTGTTGTTATATAATTTTGAGTTAACTCGTATGAATATTTTGAATGATTGTTTGAGTTCAGGCCCAACTATTCAAAAAAAATTTTAACCCTTGTTTTTATGCTTCCGTGATTGTGTGCTTGTTTGTGCGTTAATCTTGAGTGATTAGCACGGGGTCTGACATTTTTGGTATCAGAGCTTAAACTGGGATAGGCTCGATTTCCTTTGATTCACACTCGAGTCTAGGCACAGAGTTTTGATTTGATTTTGATTGACTCTGTGACTTACGTGATTATATTATCTGTCTCTTTGATATCCGCTGTTAGTCTTACCCTGAGATTTGTTTAGATGCCGCCGAGGAGAGGTAGAGGTAGGACTACTAGACGTACCGCAGAGGAGTCTAGTGCCTCGGATAGTGATGAGGGCAATCAGCAGGTTGAGGATGTTACGAGACAGATAGGCGAGATGGAGCTAGTCTTAGCTAGTTTCAAGCGGACGAACCCTCTGACTTTTGCTGCTGCTGAGGGTGGTGCGTTGGCCGAGAGTTGGCTAGTGCAGATGGAGGAGCTGTTTGATACTTTGGAGTACACTCCTGATAAGAGATTAAAGTTGGCGGTGTTGTAATTGAGGGATAATGCGCAGCACTGGTGGAGAGGTACTTCCTGTATTCTGCGTGAGATTGGGGCTGTGATCACTTGGGAGAGCTTCTGTGCCGCGTTCGACAGGATTATACCCAGAGTCCTACTATAGCAGTCGAGAGGCGCGAGTTTGATAATTTGAAGCAAGGGACGATGAGGGTGGCCGAGTATGCCAGGCAGTTTTCTGCACTTCTGATGTATGTCCCTCACGTAGCTAACCAGGAGAGGACGAAAAGGAACAAGTTCATGAAGGGACTGAGGCCTGATTTGTTCAGGATGGTGTTGTCTGGATCCCCTGCGATGTATGTTGATGCTGTGAATCGAGCGGTTGACATTGAGAAGAGTTTGTTGGAGGCGGATGCCCCGATACAACCAACGATCGGGCGTGCTTTTCAGCCGGTGCAGAATGTGTCGCAATCTTTTCAATCTCCTCAAGGGTCGCAACAATCAAATCACCAACAGTTTAGACCTCGAGGGAAGCAGTTCAAGAAGAAGGCGAATTAGAGTTCCTCTGGTTCTGTGAGTTCTGGTAGCAGTGGTCTGTTCTGTTCCGACCCAGCGATCTGGATTTCAATCCCATGAACCGTCTAGATTTGGAGGATCTTCTAGACCTCAGTTTCAGATACCAGGCCCGGGTTCTCCCCGATTTGAGTGAGAAGTGGGATTTCTACGGCACGGATTCGAGGTCGAAGATTCCACTGGTGTCTGCCATGGAGATTTTTAGTCTGTTATCGCTGCATAATGCTGGATTTATGATCTATGCGCTTGACGTTTCCCAAGAGTCACGATTGGAGTTGAGTGACATCCCGATCGTCCGAGAGTTTCCCGACGTGTTTCT
>KV017494.1:89773-104836 GCA_001598015.1 Dorcoceras hygrometricum | reverse complement strand
TATTCGATCTCCAAGATGTATGCATAGCTATCGGATCTCTAGCGACTCTCGATTTACCAATGGTCGTTGATCTGATCGGGAGTTATGTGTTGAAAGGACCGTACTGTACGCTAACCACGACCAACTGGTTCTTTCAGGCACTATCAGTGATACCTATGGGATCATGGGGCGATGTTCCTAGGAGCTTTACCATGATCCGTTGGGCAAGTCCGAAATTGTGATTTCGGAGTCACAATGGTTGTGGGCCCACGGCTAGCTGTATCCCTGAACCATTGAGGGTCACACAAGTACTGGATTCATGATTCTCGCACGGAAACTGAGCTCAACGTGTTGAGTGTGTGAGGAGAATTTTAGGGAGTGCGACTTCCTAAAAGTCAACAGGGGTCAAATTGCGATTTCCCACTGTTGAGGGGCAAAACTGTCATTTTGGACTAGGTATCTGAAAATTTGTTTTTTGCATCATAACGTTCAGTTTTGGAAACTGATTCGATCGGTCCGATCTGATCGTCAATTGAAGTTATGATGAAACCGCAGTGAATTAAATGAATCGAATGTTCATATGGACTTGGGCCTGATCCAAGTCCAATGGACCGGTTCAAGCCCATGTATATTTAATATATACAAGTCTTGTACTTAGGTTTTAATCACTACAACATAGTTACCCTAACCCTAGACCTAAGTGTTTGGCCGCCCCTCCTCCACAACCTCACGCACGCCGCTGGCCGCCGCCGTCCGCCGCCCGCTTCATGATCGGACTTGTTTCGATCACCGCGGCGAGGTGATTCCGTTCGTGGCAAAATCCGTCAAGTCTTCTAGTGCAGATTGACGGAGGAAGATTGATTCTAGTCGTGGACCTGATTGCAGGATCTACCGCCACCTACCGTGAAGAGCCAATTTTCTCGTAAATCTGGTTGGAGCCAGGCGCCTAGACGCCAGTAAGGTAACAAATCTAAGAAGACCCTATGTATGTTTGTAGATTTATATTGATGTATTGAACGCTTTCCGGGGCTAATTTTTTATTTCCGCTGCGCTCCCGGGAAGTGGGATCCGGATCCGCCACCGTATGCCAACAAATTCCACAAGCGGTAAAGAATCTTGCCATGTAACACCAAAATCCAATACTACATCTCTAAGAATATCCTCAAGAGTCTGAATTGTTCTTTCAGATTGTCCATAGGTTTGAGGATGATAAGTGCTTAGATGCAATTTAGTACCTAGAGCTTGTTGTAAGCTACTCCAAAAGTGTGAAGTAAATCGTGGATCTCTATCAGATACAATTGATTTTGGCACACCATGAAGTCTTACCACTTCTTTAATATAGAGATCTGCCATTTGATCATGCCGATAAGTCATTCGATAAGGAATAAAACAGGCAGATTTCATCAACCTATCGATAATTACCCAAATAGCATCACAACCTCGGGATGATTTTGGTAGCTTCGTTACAAAGTCCATGGAAATATGATCCCACTTCCATTCAGGAACTGACAAATTTTGTAACAACCCAACAGGTTTCTTCCTATCAGGTTTCACCTGTTGGCAATTCAAGCATTTTGAAACAAAATCAGTCACATCCGACTTCATTTGCTTCCACCAGTATTGCTTTTTCAAGTCGTTATACATCTTCCTGCCACCCGGATGAATGCTAAATTTACTTCGGTGGGCTTCATTCAAAATCTGGTATTTCAATTCTACAACACCTGGAACAACAAGTCTGTTATTCACATATAAAACACCATCAGTACTTACTCGATATTCAGATTGATGTCCAGATCTAACCATCTCAACTGACTTCAGGACAATCGGATCCTTCTTTTGTGCTTCTTTAATTCGAATCAATAATTCTGGTTCAGCGGTAATAGCATAAACCCTCATGGGTTTCCTGTCTGTCTCGAATACATATCTAGAAATACAACAATCCTCTACTAATCTAGATACCCCCACAGTAGTTAAGGACAAAGCACAAACCTTCCTACTAAGGGCATCAGCTACTGCATTCGATTTTCCTGGATGATATTTGATTTCACAATCAAAATCTTTCAATAAATCCAGCCACCTTCGTTGCCTCATATTTATTTCAGATTGCGAAAACAGATACTTCAAACTCTTGTGATCAGAGAAGATTTCAAATTTCTCACCATAAAGATAATGTCGCCATATTTTTAATGCAAACACGATGGCTGCCAATTCAAGATCATGAATTGGATATCGGATCTCATGTGTCTTCAATTGTCTTGATGCATATGAAATAACATGTCCTCGCTGCATTAGAACACATCCCAATCCTTGGTGAGAAGCATCACAGTAAACAACGAAGTCACCCGTACCCGAAGGAATTGTCAGCACTGGTGCTGTTGTCAACCTCTTTTTCAATTCAAGAAAACTGGCTTCACAAGCTTCTGACCAAACGAAGGGTGCATTCTTCTGTGTCAATTGAGTAATAGGCTTCGCAATACTTGAGAAATCTTGAATAAATCGTCGGTAATAACCTGCTAGACCCAGAAAACTTCGAATTTCTGGCACAGATGTTGGTCTAGGCAAACTAATCACTGCCTCTATCTTGCTCGGATCTACTGAAATGCCTTCTCCTGAGACAATATGGCGAAGAAACAAAACCTTTCGCAACCAGAATTCACATTTCGATAATTTGGCATACAATTTCTCATCTCGAAGAGTTCTCAATACAATTCTCAGATGATCAGCGTGATCACACAGATTCTTCGAATAGATTAGAATATCATCAATAAATATAATCACGAAATCATCAAGATATTTCTGAAAGACTCTATTCATCAAACTCATAAACATTGCTGGGGCATTGCTTAATCCAAAAGGCATCACAATAAATTCATAATGCCATATCTCGTTCGAAATGCAGTCTTAGATATATCCTCATCTCGTACTCTCAATTGATGACAACTTGATCTCAAATCAATTTTCGAATATACTGACGAACCCTGCAACTGATCAAACAAATCATCTATGCGAGGTAAAGGATATTTATTATTTATCGTTGCTTTATTCAGTTGCCGGTAGTCAATACATAACCTCATTGATCCATCTTTCTTGCGTACAAACAGTACCGAAGCGCCCCAAGGGGAAACACTTGGTCTAATATACCCTTTGTTAAGAAGATCTTCCAGCTGCTCTTTCAATTCCTTCAACTCAATTGGTGCCATTCGGTACGATGCTTTTGATATCGGTTGTGTACCTGGCATCAATTCAATACTGAAGTCTACCTCTCGATATGGAGGCAATCCTGGAATCTCATCAGGAAAGACATCAGCGAATTCGCAAACTACTGGTATATCAACCAGATTTGGCTCTTCTTCTTCACATCTACTGCATAAATTAGGAATCCCTCTGCTCCTTTTTTCAATAGATTAGTCATAGAGATAACAGAGATCAAAGGAATTTTGGCTCGTGATCCCTTACCATAAAATTTACACTCATCAGTTTTCTTGGGTCTAAACCGAACCACTTTCTGGAAACAATCCACTGTTTCCCTGTACTTGGTTAACATATCTATGCCGATAATACAATCAAAATCAGACAATCCAAGCACAATACAATCAATCTCAATCTCATGACCCTCAAACTGTAGTATACAATTTCTAACAGCTTTTACTGCTAACATACCCCTTCCTAGAGGTGAAGAGATTGATACTACCTCGGTTAATGATTCAATGGGTAACGAATGTGATACAACAAAATACTTAGAAATAAATGTGTGTGAAGCACCGGTATCAACTAGGACATAAGCAGGATAATTACAAAGGTAGCAATTACCTGCTATCACGTCATCAGGATCTTCCTGTGCTTGCTCCTCAGTCAAGGCAAACATTCTTGCTTGTTGTTTAGGAGGTTGGCTCACTGTCTGGCTCCCTCCTTGTATACCCTGTTACTGATTTTGGGGTTTGAAAGAATGCACAGAAGATGCTTGCCTTTCTGGCATTGGCATTGATCTCGATGCCTCAATATTCTGTGAACTTTCAGAACTACGTTGAGGGCAGATTCTGGAAAAATGTCCAGGTTGATTACAAATACGGCAAAGGCCAAACACTCCTCTACACTGTTCGGTGTTGTGTCTGCCGCCACATTTGGCACAGTAATCACCAGTTTTCTGTCCAGCTCTCAGTTGTTTAGATTCAATTGAACTGGAGGAGCTACTGGTACCTGAACGCTTGAATTGTTTTCCTTTTCCTTTAAAGAAATTCTTCTTCCCACTACTGCTGCTCCCCAGCATCAAATCGAGGGGGTGGTGGAATCTGGAATTTCTCTTGTGGTGATATTGCTGCTGGTGGCACAAACTGTGCTCCTCGTTGTCTCATTAATCCAGCTTCCGCTCCTTTTGCACGATTCAGTGCATCGGCAAAAGTATTTGGTCGCCCCGTATTCACTAAGGTGAACACATCAGGATCCAACCCATTAATGAACTGATCTGCTTGCGCTTCATCACTGATAGCAACATGTGGAGCGAATTTAAGCAAGCTTGTAATTTGGCAACATATTCCTCAATATTCAGTTGCCCTTGTCTCAAATTTGCAAATTCTGCTCCTTTATCCTTCTGATACGAAACTGGAAAGAATCGTTGATAGAAAGATGTTCTGAATACTGCCCAAGTAACCACAGTACCTTGGTTTTCAAGTGCTTTCTTCGTTGCCACCCACCAGCTCTTACCAAGACCATGCAACTGGTGTATTATCAATTTCACCCGACGATCATCGGTATAATCCAGCGCTTCAAATAACTGTTCTATATCTTCCAGCCAGTTCTCACACTCTATGGCATTTTCTGTTCCTGTCAAGGTTGGTGGTTTAAAAGACTGGAATCGTTCAACAATGTTTCCATCGGGGTTGCAGCTGCATTCAAAACATCAGTCGATGTACTACCCTGTTATGTTCGCGGAATATTTCCTGTCTTCCGGGTAGTTGCTCTTCGAGGAGGCATATCTAAAAAAAATCAGAGAGATTTGTTCACAATTCTTCATAACAGAGCATAACAACGTTGATTTCCCAAGAGCTGTTGATTCATAGACAAAACGAATAGTACAACGGTTATTACCTATTACATTTATCGGTACCAAATCTGACCAGTAACTACAACCAGATTTCATCACAACTAACACTAATTATTCAAAGACTATACTGGCAGCAGGTCTCTAGTACTTCTAGTCGTCGCCCTTCTTCTAGGTAACCAGCTCTCACTACCCTTGCCCAGTCAATTCCGCTCTCTTCTACCTGTTGTCATGCACATACAAAACAAGACAACAGCCGGATAAACTCCGATGAGAAACAATCTCAGTATAATCAACAGGTATATGCAATAAAATAAATAAATGCATAGCGAAGCATACTAATTCTAAAATGCAATGAATCTATCTCACTTCTTCGTCTCAGAACTGATTCCATTTCACATCAATGCCATCAAGATTCGTATACGATCTTGACATGGATATCCATCTAACGAAACCAACTCAGGCTTCAAAAATCAGGTCATCTCAGTACTGGGAATTATAATCAATTCATATTCTCTTCGTCTAATGCAATGTCATGCAAACATAAAAGATCCACTACCTGTGATGGATCGACACGTAAAACTCCAGTTCTAAATCAAGAACAGTAATCATAGAGTATGTTAATTGTCGGGATAACTCAAGAAATCTCATTCTCGAGTAATCTAATCCCTGACTCTCAATGTCAAATTATATCTTCGTTACTTCTCTGTTCTGAGATACTTCAATTCTCACTTCTAAAGCTTCGTCTCAAGAATTCCCAAGAACTTCACCAATTCAAATTCTGGTGTCTCAAATCAAGTTCCAAGGATTTCGAATTCAATCTTATTTATAGGAGAAGGTCTCTGCTTTTCTGCAGCATTTCCAATGTGTTCAATTCGAATTCCACGTGTCATGCTGAGAATTTACCTACCAAAATAGGATAGACTCACACCGCTTCGAAAACCAGATTCCTTCATCCATACATATCGATAACCAGATTCCTCTACTATTGGTTAAACTCCTTCAATTGCTGTTCAGAACAAGCAGACGTTGCTACAGTAGATATCTTACGACAGAATCAATGTTTTCTCTCAATAGATATCAGCAGCAATGATCAACATTGTATTCGCAACGTAATATCAAAACGACGCCGCGTCAACTAATTAAAACGACGCCGCGTCAACTAATTAAAACGACGCCGTTGGGATCCATCAGCTGACAGCAGATATCTCTTGCGAAACTATTCATATCACGTAAAGAATCGCGTCATATTTTCTGCCAGCAGCTGGTTTCGCTAAAACGACTTCAAAACGATGACGTATTGGATACGTCAGCATTACTGTCAACAGCTGGTTAAACCAACATCTGGTCACGCTAATTATCTCCAAAACGGCGAAGCATTGAATACACAAGCAGACGTTGCTATAGTAGATATCTTACGACAGAATCAATGTTTTCTCTCAATAGATATCAGCAGCAATGATCAACATTGTATTCGCAACGTAATATCAAAACGACGCCGCGTCAACTAATTAAAACGACGCCGTTGGGATCCATCACCTGACAGCAGATATCTCTTGCGAAACTATTCATATCACGTAAAGAATCGCGTCATATTTTCTGCCAGCAGCTGGTTTCGCTAAAACGACTTCAAAACGACGACGTATTGGATACGTCAGCATTACTGTCAACAGCTGGTTAAACCAACATCTGGTCACGCTAATTATCTCCAAAACGGCGACGCATTGAATACGTCAGCATTGCTGTTAACAGCATACGCAAAGCGTTATATTCAAAACGCTGCGTTTCAACTTATTGAAATGACGTCACTTCACCATCAGCGGTTGGTTGCACGGAATAATTCAAACGACGTCGTAATGAATGCATCATCCTTTCTGTTATCAGCTGATGAACAATACTTTATCCAAAACGCTGCGTTTAACCTTCCTAAAACGATGTCGTTTTTCAACAGCGACTGGTTCTTCAAACCAATAGCTGGTCATCCAGTTGCAAGAAGATTTCTCGCAATGCAACTACTGATTTGTTCATCGACTGGTTTCCAATAACTGGTCGTCTTCTACCAGCCTTTCCTCAGAACACCAGAAAATCATTTTCCTATCGAACTTCACCAACTTAACTTCAAATTTCAACACGATTTCATTCGAAAGAATTTCATCCTGAAGTGAAAAATTTCCAGAAGACATCCAAATCATCAATTAGACTTCCTCAAAACCCATCGTCTGGAATTCCGTATTCATTAAATCTCTATATAATAATCTCGGGCATTACATTTCGACCTTACTAGGTCTACCAAAATACCTTCTGCAGATATGACATGACCCAAAAAGATTACCTTATCCCACCAGAATTCACACTTACTGAACTTTGCAAAAAGTTGTGAGTCTCTCAGTTTCTGCAACACCAACCTCAAGTGTTTGTTGTGCTCCAAGAAGTCCTTCGAATATACCAAGATGTCATCTATGAAGACAATCACAACATGATCGATGTACTCACTAAAGACACGATTCATCAAATCCATGAAGATAGCAGTAGCGTTCGTCAATACAAATGGCATCACCAAAAACACATAATACCCGTATCTATCCTGAAAGTCGTCTTCGACACATCAGCGTATCTGATCCGCAACTGATGACGGCCAGATCGCAGATCAATCTTGGAGTACACTATCGATCCCTGCAGCTGATCAAACAAGTCATCAATCCCCGGCAAAGGATACTTGTTCTTGATAGTCGCTTTATTAAGCTGTCGAAAATCCACACACATCCTCATAAATCTATCCTTATTCTTCACGAAGAGAATTGGAGCTCCCCAAGGCGACATACTCGGCCCTATGAATCCCTTCTCCAAAAGATCACGCAACTGATCCTTGAGCTCCTTCAACTCAGCTGGCGCCAATCGGTAA
Source organism: Dorcoceras hygrometricum (assembly GCA_001598015.1). Classification (NCBI taxonomy): domain Eukaryota; kingdom Viridiplantae; phylum Streptophyta; class Magnoliopsida; order Lamiales; family Gesneriaceae; genus Dorcoceras; species Dorcoceras hygrometricum. The sequence continues at coordinate 96,917 of KV017494.1, read as the reverse complement.
GGGGCTCTCGAAATCGGGGCTGTCCCTGGAACCAACTCTATGCTAAATTCAATCTCTCGTCTCGGTGGAAATCCTGGAATATCATCCGGAAACACATCAGGGAACTCTCGAACAATCGTAACATTGCTCAACTCTATCCATGATTCCCGAGAAACCTCGAGGGCATAAATCATAAACCCAGAGTTCTAATAATACAAAAGGCTAAGCATCTCCATGGCAGAGACCAAGGGAATCTTCGACTGAGAATTGTGACCATAGAAATTCCATTTCTCGTCAACTTGGGGCCGAAAACGCACAAAGCCAAGGAAACAATCCACGGTGGTCCTAAAACTCGCCAACACGTCCATTCCCACAATTCAGTCGAAATCCCACATCACTAACCGAATCAGGTTCGCTACCAACACATTATCATCATCCATTCAACAAAATCTCTCGGGAGTACAGGCTCACGCCGACAGGAGTCGCAACAAAAACAACATCACATAAAGAAGTGGTATGCAAACCATGCTCAACCACAAATGCATCAACTATAAACGAATGTGATGCATCAGTATCAAAAAATACACGTGCAGGAAAATCAAAGACAGTACAATTACCTAAAATCAATCCTCATGGCGTGCCTTCCGCTTGATCCCTAGTCATGGCATTCACCTGAGCATGCTGAGGTCCTGAAAACTGGGGCTGGGAAGACTATCCAAACCGCGAAGGACCAATGTCAGTTCCGGTGCTAAATCAGAGATAAAACATGCAATAAACAACGCGGAAGAATTTAAAATAGTGGCTAAAATTTTTCGCTTTGGCCTGACTTAGAAAACCATAAGTTAAAAATACATTGATATCCAAAATACTGGTTTTACAACAACTGAAGACCCTATACAACAAATAGCAATACAAACATAGAGTGACTCCCAATCAACCAAATAAAGGATCCATGATGAGTCTCTCGCTTAACATATATACAAATCAACAATAAAACATTACATCCTCACGGGGTATTCCCCGGAGACTGCTCTGCTGCCTAATATACATATATAATATATATAACTGGGACACTTTATCCACCTCCCGGGGCACCACCAGCTGGGCTATCTCCACGACCAGCTGAGAATCCATGGAAACTTGAACAACACATAGGAAAACAAAACAAATCCAGCCCCAGTGGAACATGGGGTCAAACCCCAGTACGGAGAGCAACATAATACAGCAACCAGATAGCAATAGATATAAATACAGATGCTATGCGTGAGAACAAGGCTACAACCAAAGGCAGAGAGCCAAAGGATCTCAAGAAACAGCTCAACAACTGATACAGATCAACTAAAAGATAGTGGCCACGGGGTGTGTGAGTATATGATAGCTACCCACTCGTCTCAACACACGGTACCAGATGCACAACAGATCACTCAAACTGCTCTTGCCAAGCTCATGAGGCGTGGTAGCTATCCACTCAGCTCATAGCGGCTAACAACAACCCAGCAGGGAGATGAGGGTGACGGTATTATCGCTCGGCCTCAATATAAGCATCATGGTACACATAGATCAACACAACAAGGCATGGCTAACAAGATCTGAGATCAACAGTGAAATCCGTGTATGCAAATACAACAGCTTGCAACAATAAACACAGGGAAGAAGCAAGCAATGACAGCACAGAGCATACACAACAACACACAGGAATATCCATGCTCAATACAAAGCTGTAAAACAAGCTCACATCCGTGCCTCCATTTCTGAGCTACAATTACTACAAACGGGGTCCCAAGCGCACAAATCTGAAACCTGATAAACCAAATGCAAGCAACGACTCAGGAACAATAGCACGGAAACCACAACTGGGAGCTACGAGCTCCACCAGCCCTCTCCTACCCTACTAGCACCACAAACAGCTCTAAACGAAGCCTAAGGTAGGATCTAGCACTTACTCGAAAGCACTGCCTGAACAGAAAACCAAATCTATCGAACGCGAACCAACGACACACTGCTACTATCTTCGCGTTCCTCTTCCAGCTAACCACAGCCTCCAAAAGTGGTATAAAACGAAGCGCCTTAGCAAGAGGATTCCAATGCTACCACCCTTGCTTCAATCGGAGCTGTATACCGTCGGCAATCGGAAGAAATAAGCTATGTTGAACAGTAAGGGTTCTAATGTAGCAGAAGATATGCTATCGGGGAGAGAGAAATATCTTATAAGTGTCGGCAAAACAATGGTGAAGAATGGTCAAAGTCCTCTATAAATACAATTTAAATCTGCTCAAATCTGAGGAACAGTAACCACCGACAGTTTCAAAGTCCAAAGCTGAACCAGCTCAGATAACCACCCCAGATCTGGTCTCTACGCCAAAACAGATTTGGGACTCCTCCAAACGACGTCGCACAGAAGTCCACTGTTCCAACTAATACACGTCATCCCGCTACCAAATCTAAATCGCTAAACTGCGTCGCAATCGCTCCACGCTAGAACACTCAGATCTGACTCACAAACCCGATCAAATATGAAAGCCACTGTACCACGCCGATCTACCCCAAAACACAAACCGGACCGGTCCATGCATTACTAACCATTAGTGAAACTAAAATCTGATTTCTCCTAAAAGACAGCGTTTCTCTTCCCGCGCAAGATACTCAACCAGTGAACTCCGAATACCTTGCGACAACCAGATTTGACCTCTAATCTTGATTACTACCAACCAATGCCTAAGCCGAAGGCACCAACCAACACTTCTCAACTCCCCAAATCTGATTGCTACCCCACAAAACTCTACAACTGTCCAGAGTTGTTTTAATACACAGAATAGAAACCCGATACGCTAACCAAGCATACTAACTCAAAGCTGGTCTGTCCCAGATCTGTTCACGCCAAATCTGGTCTGTAATAAACCCGATTAATTAACTCAATTAACCCAATATCTTTCGGGTCTCACACCAATTTGACTTTAATCTTAAAATAAACATCAAATCCAAATAAATTAAAAGTTTGACTCGATTTAAAATATTTGACCATTATCTTTAAAATTGGACATTTGTTTAAATTAAAATAACAGGTCCAACAATAAAATAACTCGGACCAACTTTAAAACATTTTGACTCGAGACTCGACTAACCGACCCGATCCAACCAAACCGAACCAACCGGTCCGAGCCAACAAACCCTACCATCTCACGCGTGCACCTCCATCGACCAATCGATGCATTCGCCGTTAGGCCGCCTAGCTCCGGCCACCATGGTCGGAGCCCCACCGGTTGGACCACCCCCAGTTCTAGCCGGTCCCAACTGGACCAGCCCTGGTTCGAACCATGCGTCGCATGGTTTTAACGAAGCAAGGAAACGAGACGCATGTTGCCCCCATGCGTGGTCGCCCGACCAGCCATGGTCCAGCCGAGGCCTAGCCTTGATCTAGCCATCTCTCCCCTAGAATTGGACCACCTTGGACCTCCTAAGACCCAGACACAGCCCCTTGGAACCCCCTTCGACCGAGCCATCACAAGAACCATGCAAATCGGTGTTAGAAAACGTGATGCATGCGTGATCAGAAAATAATAAACGTTGATCTCATGAAATCACATGCCAAACATACCATCAATCATTAAGAGCAGTTTAATATGTCATAAATGGTTAGAAAAATGATAGATATTACATGCCTGGCTTGGAGAAAATTGAGATCTGCGAGTTACTGACGTAGAGGACGGAAGATCGGGACCGGACCTCCTTTGAATCACCAAGATATTGAAATTTTCGAAGCTTTGAGAGGGAGAGGATGAGACGGCTGTTTGAGGGTGGATGAGGATAGAGTTGAGTAGATTTTGTTTTTTTTTTTGTTATGAAAAAGTGAGGGTGACAATTTTGACTCCTAAATTTTAATTAAGAAAAGAAAGAAAATTTTTGACATGTTTGCCCCTCCCTTAATTTGATAAGATAATTAAAACTCTAACTTAAAATTCAAAATTTTCGAAATAAAAGGTTAAAAAACTTTTAAAACACATTAAATCCATTAAAACAGCCCGTATAGGCGAAAAACAGGTTCCCTCCAAAATAATCATAAAAACCCCAATTTTAGAAATTTGCTGCTTAAAAATAATAAATTTATTCTTAAAAATCTAAGAACTTAAAAATTTTAAATTATTTTTATCTCGGTCGTCCATAGTCTCGTCCACACGTCTGTAACACAAACAGGCTGACAACATGACAAGCATACCATGCAACATAAAATCATAAACAAATCATATAATTGATATGTAATCATCTAAAATTATTTTACCCCTAGTCATGCACTCATTTCTACATATTCAGAAATTTCAAGGCGTTACAAAAACCGACGAAAATTTCACGGACGGAATCTCCTCGCCGATATGGTCGGAAAAAATTCCGACGACGACGGCAGGCGACGAAAGAAGTGAGAGGGGAGGAGTTTGCTGAATAGCTTTTGGTGTTTTTCTTTTTCACTCTTGAAAGTGTCTACTCATTGCCATACTTATAGATTGAAGGATAGAGTTTGATTTGAACAAATCAGTGAATATTCGGTTCAATTCAAACTGTGAACATTCAGTTCAAGTCAAACTGTGAACATTCATTTGGACTCCCTCGAATGTGGTCTCATCATAATCCCGATTGATGATCAGATATCACCGATGTGCTCAGTTTACAAAACTGATCATTATGATGCAAAATCAAATTTTCGGACCACTAAATCTATATATGACAGGTTTACTCTCATTAGCTAAATAGGGAAGTCCTACTCCCTTAGCTACTTGTGTGACCCTCAATGGTGCAGGGATACAACTAGTCGTGGGCTCACAATATTTGTGACTCCGAAAACATATTTTCGGGATTATCCATCGAATCATGGTAAAGCGTCTAGATTAATATCACCCCATGATCCCATAGGTATCACTGATAGTGCCTGCAAGAACCAGTCGGTCATGGTTAGCGTACAGTACGGTCCTTTCAACTCAAATATCCCGATCAGATCAACGACCATTGGTAAATCGAGAGTCGCTAGAGATCAATTAACCATGCATACATCTTGGAGATCAAATAGTGACATCGCATGTGTTACTAGGTAAACCCATTTACCTAAAATACATCTAGTACTCTGGCCAGAGATTTGTCACACTATTATCTCCTTAAATAGCATAGGATATCCATGCACAAAGGCGAGCTGTGAATCCTTGACAACGAAGCATTGACTCCTACATGTATCGGGACCTCACCCAACCCCGCCACCTGATGACCCCAACGAGTCGGTAAATGGGTCAAAGTGAGGCACCTATCATGTAGAGTCTCAATGATGTTTCAAGTAATAAGGACTAATCTGTACAACTAAGACCTCGGACTTAATCCACTCGACAAATGGTAACCACTTGGAAAGTACGAACGAGGGTAGTCGATAGATCACCAGGTCACTATCCATCTGCATGCTCAGAACATAACTATGTTCCCTACCAATGAAACGTGGTACTTCGCATCGCAGATGATAGTCACAAGCTCGGGTGGTCCTTATCCTCTTTTGAAGGCCCAATCGACTAGGAATAGGTTTAGAATACAAAGTGACTATTAGATGTGTTTCATGATAGCCAACAAATCCACTGTCACATCTAACATACACTATAGTGCATTCAAGGTCTTTATCCAAAAATTGTAATCATAATAATGAAGATAAAGATGCCATAAAAGAATGCGAATTTCATAAATAAAGATCATTTTACATAGAGCCAACAAGAACCAACATGCCACAAGTTGGCTACTTTGGTACCTACTATAACAGGAAGGAGTAGAGAAAACCGTCAACGTGGACACTCTGGACTGGACTGGTTTCAAGAAGATCTTCTATGATAAATACTTTACCCCAAACGAGCTAAGCTAAAGAGGGAGTTTAGGAATCTCCGACAGGGAGATATGTCTGTAGCTGAATATGTCAAGAAGTTTGACAGAGGCTATCACTTCTCACCTCTCATAGCCAACGATCCTGCAGAGAAGCTACAGCATGTATTGGATGGTTTAAGCCCCTCCATCCGCAGAGATGTACTGATGGCAGATCCAACAGATTATGCCACCGTGCTGAAGGGCCTTCAAGTCAGAGCTGACGCCGAAGGAAATTAGAGTTGAAGCGCAGAGGAAGAGGCCATTTCAGCTCCAGCCCCAGCAGCACACGCAACCCAAGAGTCCATTTTCAGAAAAACCGAGTCAACATCTAGGCCAAGGTTAGTATAGTTCCATTTTTGAAGCTACTCCATTAGGCGTGTTAATAATGCTTGTAACTATCAGGAGCACTGAGGCCAGCGGAAAAGGCCGCTACAGCTGGAAAACTGCAGAACCAGCAAGATCCCAAGCCCGGGATTCCAGTAGAGGGACCCACCTGCTGTAACTGTGGATGAAAACAATATGGGAATGCTTGAAGGGAGCTGGTGTTGGGAAAGCGGTGGCGGATCTGGATCCCGTCTCCCGAAGGCGCAGCGGAAGATTAAAATTAGCGCCGGGAAATGTTCAATACAATAAAACAGCGCTATAAAATACGAACCATTCATAGGGCTCTTAGTAGATTACCTTGCTAGCGACTTGTGCCTGGCTCCAACCAGAATTACAAGAAGACCGGCTCTTCACGGTAGGCGGCTGTAGATTCGTCAATCAGGTCCATGACCGAAAGGGAGACTCCTTCGTCATCCTACACTAGAAGGCCTGACGAGATCAACGCGGACGGATTCTCCTCGAAAAATTGATCGGAGCAAGTCCGATAAATCAACGGCGGGCGGCGACGGCGGCGGCGGCGTGAGAGGAGAGGGAGAGGGGGCGGCCGTGCTTTAGGGTTAGGGTTAAGGAGTTGTGTAATCTGAATCACTTGTTAAGTTATCATCAATTAAGCCTTAAGTCTAATTAAATAGACTAGCAATGGACATGGACCGGCCCAACGGGCCCGGGTCCAAATGACGATATCCATCGCTGCGACTTCATCGTAACTCCGATAGCCGATCAGATCTGACCGATCGACTCAGTTTCCAAAACGGAATGATAATTAAATAGACTAGCAATGGACATGGACCGGCCCAACGGGCCCGGGTCCAAATGACGATATCCATCGCTGCGACTTCATCGTAACTCCGATAGCCGATCAGATCTGACCGATCGACTCAGTTTCCAAAACGGAATGATA
>KV017494.1:56488-71830 GCA_001598015.1 Dorcoceras hygrometricum | reverse complement strand
TTCGAGATCCAATTGAAGTACCAGGTGAGTCTCCCGCACCTCCAAAGTCGGTACCAGAAATGGTCGCACCTAGAAGATCCGAAAGGGTCCCTAGGTCTCCTGAAAGATATGGTTTTCTCCTTGAAGATGATCAAGGTGATCAAGTTGTTGGATCTGATTCAAGAACTTTCAAGGAGGCGATTTCCGATGCTGATTAAAATTTATGGCTTGAAGCAATGCAGTCTGAGTTTGACTCAATGCATGCTAACCAAGTTTGGACTCTCTAGGAGAAAGGAAAGGGTTCCTAGGGCTCCTGAAAGATATGGTTTCCTCCTTGAAGATGATCAAAGTGATCAAGTTGTTGGATGTGATCCCTTTCAAGGAGGCGATTTCCGATGCTGATTAAAATTTATGGCTTGAAGCAATGCAGTCTGAGTTTGACTCAATGCATGCTAACCAAGTTTGGACTCTTGTTAATCCTCCCGAAGGAATTGTTCCTATTGGGTGTAAATGGGTATACAAGAGGAAACTTGGGCCTGATGGTAAGGTAACGACCTACAAGGCACGATTGGTCGCGAAAGGTTACACTCAAAGGCAAGGTGTTGACTATGATGAAACCTTCTCGCCAGTCGCAATGTTCAAGTCAATTAGAATCTTGTTAGCCATAGCCGCATGGTACGACTATGAGATATGGCAAATGGATGTGAAAACTGCGTTCCTTAATGGAAACATTAAGGAAGAGATCTATAAGATGCATCCTGAGGGTTTCACATCTGTTGGAAGCGAGCATAAGGTATGCAAGCTTCAGAGATCGATCTACGGTCTCAAACAAGCATCGAGGAGTTGGAACCTGAGATTCGATGAAACAATTAAGGAATTCGATTTCATTAAGAATCCCGAGGAGCCATGTGTTTATAAGGAGGTAGTTAAAACCGCTGTGACATTCCTCATACTTTATGTTGATGACATTCTACTCATTGTGAATGATGTAGGAATGCTGCAGTCAACTAAAGTATGGTTGTCTAGTAGATTCTCGATGAAGGACATGGGTGAAGCATCCTATATTCTTGGAATACAGATCTATCGGGATAGATCTAAACGGATGCTCGGACTCACCCAAGCCACCTACATCGATACCATACTTAAGAGGTTCTCTATGGAAGAGTCCAAGAGAGGACACCTACCTATGTGCCACGGGGTCACTCTATCTAAGTCTATGTGTCCGAAGACTTTTGAGGAGATAGAGAGTATGACACATGTGCCATATGCCTCGGCAATAGGTAGTATTATGTATGGCATGATCTCGACTAGATCGGATGTCGCATATGCTCTGAGTGTCACGAGCCTCTACCAGGCCAACCCCGGCCAATTGCATTAGAAGGCTGTGAAGGATATTCTTATGTACTTACGAAGGACTAAGAATATGTTCATGGTCTATGGTGGTGGTGAACTGAAACTGGAAGGCTACACAGATTATAGCTTCCAGTGTGATGTGGATGATTCGAAGTCAACCTCTGGATTTGTATTCATGCTCAATGGTGGTGCTGTCTCTTGGAAGAGTTCCAAGCAAGACACCATCGCGGATTCAACCACTGAGGCTGAGTACATCACAGCATCAGCTGCTGCTAAGGAGGCAGTTTGGATAAGGAACTTCGTCCAAGAGTTGGGCGTCATTCCTGATGGAGTTGGTCCAGTCCCGGTGTACTGCGACAACACGGGTGCCGTTGCGCAAGCAAAGGAGCCTAGGTCTCACCAAAGATCCAAACACATACTGAGGAAATACCACATAATCCGGGATATTGTGCCTAGAGGTGACATAGCAATTGAGAGAGTCGCCTCTGCGGACAACATTGCTGATCCACTTACGAAGCCCTTGTCAGGACCGTTGTTTGAAAAACATCGCGAAACAATGGGACTGCGTCCTGATGAGTAGTGGTTTTAGGGCAAGTGGGAGATTGTTAGAGTAGATGCCCAACTAGCCAACTTGTGGCGTGTGGGTTCATGGACTCTTGTATGAAACGATCTTTATATATGATATTCGCATTTTATTTATGGCATTCTTTACTTTCATTGTGTTGTATAATGATTAACAATTGCGTTGAGTAAAGACATAGAATGCACTATAGTGTATGTTAGATGTGATAGTGGGTATGACGGCTATCATGAAACACATCTAATAGTCACTATGTATTCTGAATTAGTTCCTAGTCGATTGGGCCGTCAAAATGAGGATAAGGCTTCCCGAGCTTGAGACTAGTATCTGTGATGCGAAGTACCATGTTTCATTGGTAGGAAAAATTGTGATGTTCTGAGCATGCAGATAGATAGTGACCTGGTGATCTATCGAACTACCCTCGTTCGGACTTTCCAAGTGGTTACCATTTGTCGAGTGGATAAGTCCGAGGTCTTGGTTGTACTGATTAGTCCTCACGACTCGAAACGTCATTGAGACTCTACATGATAGGCGTCTCACTTTGACCCGTTTGCTGACTCACTTGGGGTCATTAGGCGGCGGGATTGGGTGAGGCCCCGATGCATGTAGGAATTGATGCATCGTTGTCGAGGATTCACCGCTCGCAGACATGCGTGGATATCCTATGCTATCTGAGGGGATAATAGTGTATAAATCTCTGGAAAGAGTACTAGAAGTGTTTTAAGTAAATGGGTTTACCTAGTTACACTCGCGATGTCACTATTCGATCTCCAAGATGTATGCATAGCTATCGGATCTTTAGCGATTCTCGATTTACCAATGGTCGTTGATCTGATCGGGATATATGGATTGAAAGGACCGTACTGTACGCTAACCACGACCAACTGGTTCTTGCAGGCACTATCAGTGATACCTAGGGGATCATGGAGCGATGTTGCTAGACGCTCTTACCATGATCTGATGCGCAAGTCCGGAATTGTGATTCCGGAGCCACAATGGTTGTGGGCCCACGACTAGCTGTATCCCTGAACCATTGAGGGTCACACAAGTACTGGATTCGAGATTCCCGCACGGATACTGAGCTCAATGCGTTGAGCATAGGAGGAGGATTCTAGGGAGTGCGACTTCCTAAAAGTCAACAAGGGTCAAATCGTGATTTCCGCTGTTGAGGGGCAAAACGGCCATTTTGCACTGGGGTTCTGAAAAATGGTTTTTTAGATCATAACATTCAGTTTTGGAAACTGAGCCGATCGGTTCGATCTGATCGTCGATCGGAGTTATAATGAAACCGCAATGAATTAAACGAAACGAATGTTCACATATGGACTTGGGCCTGACCCAAGTCCAATGGGCCGGTTCAAGCCCAAGTATATTTAATATATACTAATGTGTGATTAGGGTTTTGATCATTGTATCTACACCCTAACCCTAAAGCACGCCGCCCCCTCTCCCCCTCCTCACTAGCCGCCGCCGCCGCCGCCGTTGATTGATCGGACTTGCTCCGATCAATCTTTCGAGGAGAATCCGTCCGCGCTGATCTCATCAGACCTTCTAGTGTAGGCTGATGAAGGAGTCTCCCTTCCGATCGTGGACCTGATTGACGAATCTACAGCCGCCTACCGTGAAGAGCCGGTCTTCTTGTAATTCCGGTTGGAGCCAGGCGCAAGTCGCCAGCAAGGTAACTGACTAAACGCCCTATGAATGGTTCATAGTTTGTAGAATTTTAATTGTATTGAACGTTTCCTGGCCTAATTTTATTCTTCCGCTGCCTCGCCGGGATACGGGATCCGGATTCGCCACGGTTCCCCAACAGATCCGACTGGGCAAGTCCGGAATTGTGATTCCGGAGCCACAATGGTTGTGGGCCCACGGCTAGCTGTATCCCTGAACCATTGAGGGTCACACAAATACTGGATTTGAGATTCCCGCACGGATACTGAGCTCAATGTGTTGAGCTATAGGAGGAGGACTTTAGGGAGTGCGACTTCCCAAAAGTCAACAGGGGTCAAATTGCAATTTCCAAAAGTTGGAGGACTAAATTTCAATTTAGGGTTGGATGATCTGAAAAATTGTTTTTCATATCATATCATTCAGTTTTGGAAATTGAGTCGATCGGTCCGATCTGATCGACGATCGGAGTTATGATGAAGTCTGTTGATGGATATCGTCATTTGGACTCGGGCCCGTTGGGCCGGTCCAAGTTTATCACTAGTCTATTTAATTAGACTTAAGGCTTTAATCATAATACTTGACACACATTAACCCTAAACCTAGACTAAGCTCTCGGCCGCCCCTCTCTATACAAGCCTCGCCGCCGCCGCCGTGCTTGCCACGCGCCGCCGCCGCCGCCCATCGCCGGACTTGCTCCGGCCAACTTTTCGAGGAGTTTCCGTCCGTGCTAATCTCGTCAGGCCTTCTAGTGCAAGCTGAAGAAGGAGTCTCCCTTCCGGTCGTGGACCTGATTGACGAATCTACAGCCGCCTACCGTGAAGAGCCGGTCTTCTTGTAATTCCGATTGGAGTCAGGCGCAAGTCGCCAGCAAGGTAACAATCAAAGAACCCCCTATGAATGGTTTGTTGATTGATTTTATTCTATTGAACGTTTCCCGACGCTTATTTTTAACTTCCGCTGCGCCGTCAGGAGACGGGATCCGGATCCGCCACCGTTTTCCAACAGCAAGGAGATTTCGTGATCTACATCGATGCATCTAAGCTATGCCTAGGCGCAGTGGTGATGCAAGATAACAAAGTTATATCTTAAACTTCCAGATAGTTGAAAGTGCACGAGAGGAATTACCCGATTCATGATCTGGAATTAGCAGCAGTTGTCTTCGCACTTAAGAGTTGGAGGCACTACCTGTATGGAGAGAAGTGCAAGATATTCACCGGACACAAGAGCCTGAAGTACTTGTTCACGGAAAAGAGCTGAACATGAGGCAGAGGAGAGGTTAGATCTTGTTAAGGACTATGAATGTGAGATCAGCTACCATCCAGGAAAATCTAATGTTGTGGCTGACGCGTTGAGTAGGAAGAACGCAGTTGTGGCTCATCAGACAGTCACAGAGCCATTATATTGAGAGATCCAGAGCCTTGGACTAGAGTTCTATACTGTAGGGAGAGATCCTATGCTGAATTCTATTACCATACAGCCCACGCTGCTAGACCGCATACGAGATAGTCAAGCTGGTGATGAGCAGCTGCAAAAATGGAAGTTGAGGGATGAGGAGAAAGGCGGTGGACTATACACCGTGGACAACGGAATTGTGAGGTTCAAGGGACGATTTAGGGTTCCTTAAGATTGTGCAATGCAAGAGATGATCATGGCAAAGGCTCATGCATCACCTTATTTGTCCACCTAGGGAGCAAGAAGATGTACAAGGACCTACAGCAGTAATATTGGTGGCCGGGCATGAAGCGTGATATCAGCCGTTTCGTGTCCGAGTGTTTAACTTGCCAATAGGTCAAGGCTGAGCATGAGAGACCCGTTAGACTACAAAAGTCACTCCCTATTCGGGAGTGGAAGTTGGAGAACATTTCGGTGGACTTTATCATAGGATTGCTGAGAACTATCAAGGGATTGAACTCTGTATGGGTGCTTGTGGACAGACTCACCAAGTCGGTGCACTTTCTGCCTATGAAGACTACATTCACAATGACGCAATATACAGAATTGTACATACGGGAGATCATTATGCTGCATGGGATACTAGTCTCAATCGTGTCAAACAGGGATATGAGCTTCACATCAGCGTGCTATAGGAGTTTTCAGATTTGACAAGATCTAGATGTGTGCGAGCAGACTACATTCACAATGACGCAATATACAGAATTGTACATACGGGAGATCATTATGCTGCATGGGATACTAGTCTCAATCGTGTCAAACAGGGATATGAGCTTCACATCAGCGTGCTATAGGAGTTTTCAGATTTGACAAGATCTAGATGTGTGCGAGCGGGTCTAAGTGTACTTGTGATCTGTTGTTTTGAGCGAGACTCCTATGCGACGTCGTTTGGTGATTGCGTGCTAGTATAGCGTAGAGAAGTCAGATCTGAGTTAGCGCTAAGATCTGATGTAGCGCTGAGATCTGAATGCTGGTATCAGCTTTGATGAGTAGTTGACTATCACTGTAGCGTTGACTGGAAGATTTATATATATATTTCAGTGTCGATCAACACTTAGAAAAAATTGGAGACCCGATATTTCTTATCTTCTTCCTGTGAGCTTTCAAAACCCTTACCGTTCTTTCGAACCCTTTTTCCGTCGATTACCGTCGATTTACGCCGCCGATTGGATCAAGATTGGTGGCGCTGAACTCGTCTCCTTAAGATTTTCGATTGATACCAGTTTGGAGACTTGAGTCGACGTGTTGAGGGAGCGCAAAGTAGTTGCAGAGCTCGTATATCTTCACGATTGTTGACCAGTCATTCGTCTGTTCTTTAGCAGCTTTGAATTTGAGCTTTTAGGCATCTTCCGTTGAGTTTCTGGCGAGCTAGTAGAGAAGCAGATTTGAGCAGGCTGTTGGTGCCGTGTACTACTGTGAGATCTGTTGAGGTATTATTAGCTGCTCAGAGGAAGGTACGAATTGAGCTAGATTTAGCAGCTTTGATATCAGCTTTGGAATATTTATTTCGTGTTGAATTGTTGTGATCTTTGTGCTGGTAGTGACTGCTTGTTTATGATGCTGATTCTGTGCTCTTATCTGTCGGTGCGTGTGAGTTATATGCATTGATATAAGCATGATTCTGTTTTGCATTCATGCATACATATTGAGCTTGATCCCCTTGTGAACTGAATTCCTTTATGCGTTGTGATCTGCCGGCTGAGCCGTCGTGCCTGAATGGTCAAACGCTGATATTGATGTTGTGGTCGGCTGAGTTGTTGTGCCTGAATACCACTGAACTGTGATGGGCGGCTGATCTGTCGTACCTGAATATCACAGGATTTGATTCTGTAGAGCTGAGTCGTTGTGCCTTGCCTATCGATGATTCTTGGTAGCCCTCATGCATTGCACGTTTGAAATATTGCATGACTGATATATTTGTTGCTTTTTAGATGCTCTTCATACTGAGGTTTGACCTCGTTCTTTTTCCCTATTCTTGAGCTGCTTTGGTCTATGATTGGCCTTTGCAGGATCTTCAGGTAATCCAGCTGGACCGAGTGTAGTGTCGACTGGTAGATCCCCATTCTGAGTCCCAGTTATATGTATTATGTAATGAACCAGGGAATGCCCTGAGTGAATGTTGTATTTGGGGATCTGTTTGTGTTGGAATACTTGGATTTATTTGCCTGCTGTTGTTGTGATTTGGGATTTCGAATTTAGAATCCTTATTTTGACTATGAGTGTATTTTAACCGTTCAGGCCCAAAACGAAAATTTTGAGCCCATATTTTAAATGATTTCATCTAATTATGATTAATTGAGTAAATGAATCGGTGATTTAGCGCATCGGGCCTGACATTTTGGTATCAGAGCTTAAACTAGGATAACCTCGATTTCTTTTCCATCACACTCGAGTCTAGGCACAGAGTTTGAGATTTTGCTTATGATTGACTCTGTGTTTTCGATGACGTTGATATCTGCCTCTGTGTAATATCTGTTTGTTCTTACCTTGAGTTTCGATAGATTCCGCCGAGGAGAGGTAGGAGTAGAATCGCTAGACAGGTAGATGGGGAGTTTAGAGCCTCGGGAAGCGATGAGGATGTTGAGCAGCAGAGTGTGCCATTGCGTCGTACGGCTAGACAGACAGAGGTAGAAGATGTGACTATCCAGATTGGAGAGATGGAGCTAGTTCTGACTAGGTTCCAGAGGATGAATCCCCCTACTTTCACTGGCATCGAGAGTGGTCTGATGGCTGGTTGGAACATATGGAGGAATTTTTTGACACGATGGAGTACTCTCAGGAGAGGATATTGAAGTTGGCTATTTTTCAGTTGAGGATTAATGCTAAAAGCTGGTGTAAATGTACTTCTCGAGTCATGAGAGAGAGTGGTACTTTGATTTCTTTAGAGAGATTCTATGCAACTTGTTGGGACCGACAAACAACTTAACAGCGCTGCTATTGAAAAATAAAAAATTTGCGCTGCTATTATGAGGTGCAATATCTCGGGTTCTTGAACATTAAAACAGAGCACCAGAGACATATCTGGTATGAAATAAAATCATGCGGAAAACACCAGAACTGAATCCTAAATTTTAAAACGACTCGGCGCAAAAAAGATTTCTATAAACAGAAATCTGTTCGACTTACTGTTTGTGCAATAATGTATGCGTGCGTGCTAAATAAGTGCATATGCGGAATAAATAACAGAATACAATACACAGCTTATTTGTTTATGGAAGTTCGGACATCAATGTCCTACGTCTCCCCTTCTTCCTCCTCGAAAGGTTCTACTAGAAGATTTGATCTACACATCGTGTACAGACCCGATCCCGCAACCAGCAGCTGCGAGAACTCCTAGACTCCACCAGCCCTTGGCTGTCACTCACTTGTTTTACGCCTATGTGAGAAAGGCTACAAACACAGAGTTTAACGTCGTCGTGCTTGGACGGGATCTGATTTTGTATTGGGTTTGAGATTCATTCACTATACAATTTCGCTCAACTCTCATGATGTGAATGAATCTCTGTGTATGTGAGATTTACAGTGTAAGCACAACTCTCGTAAAAATTAAATCTCACACATTAGGAAAATTCTCTACAAAAGCTGATTGAGACTCAGCAGTAGACACTCGTTATGCGCTCCTCTCTAATGGCGGTCTACTGCTTCGTCTCCAATATTTTTCCCTCTGTATTTTGCACTATGTCAAAATCTTCACGAAATCATCACACACTAATCTTCAACAGTGCTTCTTGTATTTATATGGCTTCCCCCAAATATGACCGTTAGATTAATTCAAATACATTCTGCGCTTGTTACGGCTAATTCGTCGTCTTCCCAAATATGTGCAATGCTCCTCTGTATATTGTACTATTTCCCAGAATAGTACAAAACTTGTCCCCTTTATTTAAGGCATTTGCACGACTCAATTTCAGCCATTGATTCTTTCCATCTTGAGCGTTGATTGCATCCCAAAAGCTGAATGTGCTCCAACAAATTGTTCAACAGCTGTTCGCTCAGTTGTTGTCTTTTATTCGTCACAACACTTCACGCAACAGCTGGTTCACTGACACTCGTTATGACGCTCCTCTCTAATGGCGGTCTACTGCTTCGTCTCCAATATTCTTCCCTCTGAATTTTGCACTATGTCCAAAATCTTCACGAAATCATCACACACTAATCTTCAACAGTGCTTCTTGTATTTATATGGCTTCCCCCAAATATGACCATTAGATTAATTCAAATACATTCTGCGCTTGTTACGGCTAATTCGTCGTCTTCCCAAATATGTGCAATGCTCCTCTGTATATTGTACTATTTCCCAGAATAGTACAAAACTTGTCCCCTTTATTTTAAGGCATTTGCACGACTCAATTTCAGCCATTGATTCTTTCCATCTTGAGCGTTGATTGCATCCCAACAGCTGAATGTGCTCCAACAAATTGTTCAACAGCTGTTCGCTAAGCTATTGTCTTTTATTCGTCACAACACTTCACGCAACAGCTGGTTCACCTTCATTGCAATAGCTGGGAAGAGGTGCCTGCGACTGGTTGTCCAGACGCTGGTCTTAAAACCGGGTGATATGATGTGCTTGCGTCTGGTTGTCCAGCTGGTGGTAACGATACCATTTGAAAGTCTGTGCTTGCAGCTGGTGCACCAGTCGTTGGTCTTGAAGTGCTTGCGACTGGATCACTGTAGCTTGCGTCTGGATTACCCAACGACTGGTTAGTTCCAACGTCGCCGTTTTAACTCATCCAAACGACATCGTTTGCTATACATCCTCGACCGGTTAAATAACACTGTAGCTCTCGTCTGGATGTACAAACTACTGTAGCTCTGGACTGGTTGTACTGTAGCTTGCGACTGCATATACTGTAGCTTACTGCTGAAAGCAACTCCACTTCGCCTTTGTTCTTCTTGTCTGTTAACAGTTTCTCCTTAGCACTACGTCTGATCCAACGGCTGATTGTGATGACATCACTGCTGACATCATCATTGCTGATACCAGCTCTTCTTAACAATAGAAATGCTGACGTAATGGTTGCTGATTCTCGATTCCTTCAATAGCAACTCTGACGTCATCATTGCTGAATACTTCTACTGCTGAATCTATCTTCTCCAGCTTCTCTTTATGCGACACAACTAACAGCAAGTACAGCTGTTCCACGTAAGCATATCTGTTTATGCTGGGCTCCACGTAAGCAAAGCTTTCCACAAAAGCGAAGCTCAACTACTTTATAGCGTTCCAATTGTTATCAGATTTCTCCTCTTTTAACTTCATTCCAACAGCTTCTGAATGCTTCTTTTCACTGTTGAATCTTCTTCATCAACCTTCTTCAACAGACATCTTCAACAGAAAACTTCTCTAACAGATTTCTCACTGATATCATCTGCACACTTCGTAGAATTGTTAGAAACACAATAATAAGTTTTGTGTAAATCAAAATTCAATCTGGATCTGTTGACACAGATCCATCAATCTCTCCCTTTTTGATTTACACAAAACTTTAAATAACAAATGCATGATCTAACAATTCTCTCCCTTTTTGTGGGAATAAAAAAAAAGGGTCGAAAGCTGGTCTTCCCGAAATTTAAATCAAAGCTCTCCCTACACTGTCACAACAAAAACAACGTGACAGCAGGAATTTTAAATTTTGGAAATCAAAAAACAGATTTGTGAGAAGAACCAAATGCAACAATATGCTATGATTTTGAAAAAGACGATTGAAACAAAACTGAAATTGATGCATAAACAGATAGCTCAAATTAATAAAGACTAAGAGATAAATAAGTTCACTCTCCCTGTCTTTTATAACATAGGCTCAAAACATTTTTAAAAAATGAAGCACCAGCTGACATTCCGCTTAACAGAAAGTTCGAAAAATTTTCAGAGCACTTTGAATATTGTTTCAAATAAGAACATATGCTACTGATTCACTCACATATGAAGAACCAGAAAGAGAATGTGATAGCTAAAGCTCGGATTTTCTTTTATTTCTCCTATTTCGTCCCATGTGCTGTCACCGATCCTCGCTCCAGGTGAACTTATAGCCCAACCGAAATAGGATCTTGGCATCCACACAGAACTCACGCATTCCGTGTCAGCTCGACAAAAGAAAACAGTTCTAAATATAAAACAAATCATTTCCGTCTGGCCTTCATAATATAAGCTTCTCATAAACATTTAAAACATTTTAAAAACATAGCACATGCGTTTTAAAATAAATGCTCGTTCAAGAACAACCCGCTCTGATACCACTTGTTGGGACCGATAAACAACTTAACATTGAAAAATAAAAATTTTGCGCTGCTATTATGAGGTGCAATACCTCGGGTTCTTGAACATTAAAACAGAAAATCGGAGACAGATTTGGTATGAAATAAAATCATGCGAAAAACACCAGAACTGAATCCTAAATTTTAAAACGACTCGGCGCAAAACAGATTTCTGTTTCAAGAAATCTGTTCGACTTACTGTGTGTGCCATAATGTATGCGTGCATGATAAATAAGTGCATATGCGGAATAAATAACAGAATACAATACACAGCTTATTTGTTTATGGAAGTTCGGACATCAATGTCCTACGTCTCCCCTTCTTCCTCTCAGAAGGTTCCACTAGAATATTTGATCTACACATCATGTACAGACCCGATCCCGCAACCAGCAGCTGCGAGAACTCCTAGACTCCACCAGCCCTCGGCTATCACTCACTTGTTTACGCCTATGTGAGAAAGGCTACAAACACAGAGTTTAACGTCGTCGTGCTTGGACGGGATCTGATTTTGTATTGGGTTTGAGATTCATTCACTATACAATTTCTCTCAACTCTCATGAATGTGAATGAATCTATGTGTGTGTGAGATTTACAGTATAAGCACAACTCTCGTAAAAATTAAATCTCACACACTAGGGAAATGCTCTACAAAAGCTGATTGAGACTCGACAGTAGACACTCGTTATTCCATCCTCTCTAATGGCGGTCTACTGCTTCGTCTCGAATATTCTTCCCTCTGTATTTTGCACTCTGTCAAAATCTTCACGAAATCATCACACACTAATCTTCAACAGTGCTTCTTGTATTTATATGGCTTCCCCCAAATATGGTCGTTAGATTAATTTAAATCCATTATGCGCTTGTTACGGCTAATTCGTCGTATTCCCAAATGTGTGCAATGCTCCTCTGTATATTGTACTATTTCCCAGAATAGTACAAAACTTGTCCCCTTGATTTAAGGCATTTGCACGACTCAATTTCAGCCATTGATTCTTTCCATCTTGAGCGTTGATTGCATCCCAATAGCTGAATGTGCTCCAACAACTTGTTCGACAGTTGTTCGCTCAGCTGTTGTCTTTTCTTCGTCACAACACTTCGCGCAACAGCTGGTTCACCTTCATTGCAATAGTTGGGAAGAGGTTCTTGCGACTGGTTGTCCAGACACTAGTCTTAAACCGGATGATATGATGTGCTTGCGTCTGGTTGTCCAGCTGGTGGTAACGATACCATTTGAAAGTCTGTGCTTGCAGCTGGTGCACCAGTCGTTGGTCTTGAAGTGCTTGCGACTGGATCACTGTAGCTTGCGTCTGGATTACCCAACGACTGGTTAGTTCAAACGCCGCCTTTTTAACTTATCCAAACGACATCGTTTGCTATACATCCTCGACTGGTTAAATAACACTGTAGCTCTCGTATGGATGTACAAACTACTGTAGCTCTCGACTGGTTGTACTGTAGCTTGCGACTAGATATACTGTAGCTTACTGCTGAAAGCAACTCCACTTCGCCTTTGTTCTTCTCGTCTGTTAACAGTTTTTCCTTAGCACTACGTCTGATCCAACGGCTGATTGTGATGACATCACTGCTGACATCATCATTGCTGATACCAGCTCTTCTTAACAATAGAAATGATGACGTCATGGTTGCTGATTCTCGATTCCTTCAATAGCAATGCTGACGTCATCATTGCTGAATACTTCTACTGCTGAATATATATTATCCAGCTTCTCTTTACGCGACACAACTAACAGCAAGTACAACTGTTCCACGTAAGCATATCTGTCCACGCTGGGATCCACGTAAGCAAAGCTGTCCACAAAAGCGAAGCTCAACTACTTTGTAGCGTTCCAACTGTTATCAGATTATTATCCAGCTTCTCTTTACGCGACACAACTAACAGCAAGTACAACTGTTCCACGTAAGCATATCTGTCCACGCTGGGATCCACGTAAGCAAAGCTGTCCACAAAAGCGAAGCTCAACTACTTTGTAGCGTTCCAACTGTTATCAGATTTCTCTTCTTTTAACTTCATTCCAACAGCTTCTGAATGTTTCTTTTCACTATTGAATCTTCTTCATCAACCCTCTTCAACAGACATCTTCAACAGAAAACTTCTCTAACAGATTTCTCACTGATATCATCTGCACACTTCGTAGAATTGTTAGAAACACAATAATAAGTTTTGTGTAATTAAAAATTCAATCTGGATCTGTTTACACAGATCCATCACAACTTTTCGACAGGTGTATACCCCTGAGTCCTACTACAATAACCGAGAGCGGGAGTTCGATAATCTGAAGTAAGGGAACTTGAGGGTAGCTGAGTATGCTAGATAGTTTTCTTCGCTTTTGTCGTATGTTTCCCATGTTGCTAACCAGGAGAGGACGAAGAGTAATAAGTTTTTGAGAGGTTTGAGGCTAGATTTGTTCCGTATGGTGTTGGCTGGTTCTCCTGCGACTTATGCTGAGGCAGTGGATAGAGCGGTGGACATTGAGGATAATCTCTTGGAAGCGCAGAATCTGGTTCCGTTGACAGCTGGACTCACTTTTCAACATGTGCCCGAAGCGATGCCATCATTTCAGCCTCCTCAGATGTCACGACAGTCTAATCGCCACAGGTTTAAGACTCGTGGGAAGCAGTTCAAGAGACTATCGAATTCGAGTTCTTCTGGTTCTGTTAGCTCTGGTGGTAGTTGCTCCAGAGGAGTGTCGTGTGGATAGTGCGGAGGTCGTCATATGACTTCGCAGTTCCGTGGAGTTCAAGGTCCTTGTCATAGGTGTGGAAACCTGGACATTTAGCTAGAGTTTCTCCCTTGCCGGGAGAACAACCTTCGAATCAGTCGCAGCAAGGTTCAGCTGTGGTTCTTCGCAGATATTTCAACCTTTTGCTCAGCCAAACGATCAGAATTCCAACCACGAGAACCTTCTACGTTCAGAGGATCTTCTAGACCTTAGTTTCCGGGACCGCAACAAGCTCAGGTGAATTCCTTGACGAGAGAGCAAGCTGATGATATGTTTGGAGGAGTTATTGCAGGTACTTGTGCTATCTTTGACTTTCCTGCACGAGTTTTGTTTGATACATGAGCATCAAACTCTTTTATCTCTGATTTCTTTGTGCATGAGTGTGGGTTTATTGCTACCCCACTGTGTGATGTTGTATCTGTTTCTACTCCTTCTGGTGTGTGGTTGATGTCCCGTGAAGTGGTTTTGGATTGTGTGATTAGATTTTATGAGAATGTGTTGGTGACTAACCTGATTCCCTTTGAAATTAGAGATTTTGATTGTATCTTGGGTATAGACGTGCTGTCTGTTGGGGATCCGGATCCGCCCCCCGGCGAGGCAGCGGAAGAACATAGAATAAAATCCGGGATACGATCAATACAAAGAAATCAATAACAATTATCGACATACATAGGGCGTTCAAAACCACTACCTTGCTGGCACTTGTGCCTGGCTCCAACCGTAGTTACAATAACGTCGGCTCTTCACGGTAGATTGCGGTAGATATCGCCAATCCAGTCCACGACCAAAACCGAGACTCCTTCGTCAGCCTGCACTAGAAGCACTGACGAATTCTACACGAACGGATTCTCCTTGTCGAACTGGCCGGAAACAACTTTCCGGCGAGAGAAGCGGCAGCGGCGGCGGCGGCGGCGGTGGCTTATGAGAGGAAGGGGCGGCGGCCAACAAGCACTAGGGTTAGGGTTTTAGAGTGAGTTAATGATCAAGTGTTTAAGTCTAGTCTTAATTCTATATTAAATAGAATTAAGAGATGGACTTGGACCGGCCCAACGGGCCCGGGTCCAACGATGAACATTCAGTTCATCTCCACCACCGAGACTTCATCGTAACTCCGATCGCCGATCAGATCGGACCGATCAACTCAGTTTCCAAAACTGAGTACTATGATCTGAAAAACCGTTTTTCAGAACCCCAGTGCCAAATGGCCGTTTTGCCCCTCAACAGCGGGAAACCCCGGTTTGACCCCTGTTGACTTTTAGGAAGTCGCACTTACCGAAATCCTTTTCTCGTGCTCAACACATTGAGCTGAGTATC
>KV017494.1:4468-30861 GCA_001598015.1 Dorcoceras hygrometricum | reverse complement strand
ACTTGCCCATCGGATCATGGTAAGAGCGTCTAGCAACATCGCCCATGATCCCCTAGGTATCACTGATAGTGTTTGCAAGAACCAGTCGGTCGTGGTTAGCGTACAGTACGGTCCTTTCAATCCATATATCCCGATCAGATCAACGACCATTGGTAAATCGAGAGTCGCTATAGATCCGATAACTATGCATACATCTTGGAGATCGAATAGTGACATCGCGAGTGTAACTAGGTAAACACATTTACCTAAAACACTTCTAGTACTCTGGCCAGAGATTTATACACTATTATCCCCTCAGATAGCATAGGATATCCACGCATGTCTACGAGCGGTGAATCCTCGACAACGATGCATCGACTCCTACATGCATCGTGGTCTCACCCAATCCCGACGCCTTATGACCCCAAGTGAGTCGGAAAACGGGTCAAAGTGAGACGCCTATCATCTAGAGTCTCAATGACGTTTCGAGTCGTGAGGACTAATCAGTACAACCAAGACCTCGGACTTATCCACTCGACAAATGGTAACCACTTGGAAAGTCCGAACGAGGGTAGTTCGATAGATCACCAGGTCACTATCTATCTGCATGCTCAGAACATCACAATGTTCCCTACCAATGAAACATGGTACTTCGCATCGCAGATACTAGTCTCGAACTCGGGCGGCCTTCTCCTCATTTTGACGGCCCAATCGACTAGGAACATGTTCAGAATACACAGCGACTATTAGATGTGTTCCATGATAGCCGTCATGCCCACTATCACATCTAACATACGCTTTAGTGCATTCTAGGTCTTTACTCAACGCAATTGTAAATCATTACACTCATAATTAAAGTAAAGAACGCCATATAAATAAATGCGAATATCATATATAAAGATTGTTTCATACAAGAGTCTATAAACCCACACGCCACAAGTTGGCTAGTTGGGCATCTACTCTAACACTGTCCAGTTATGGAGCGACTGTAGATTGTTTCCATGGTGTGGTGAGGTTTAGACCTCAAGTTGGGGAGAAGTGGGATTTCTATGGTGCTGATCGCGATCGAAGATTCCACTAGTGTATGCCATGGAGATTTTTAGTCTGTTGTTGCTAGAGAATTCAGTGTTCATGATTTAGCCTTGGATGTTTCCCAAGAGTCGCGGATAGAGTTGAATGTCCCGATTGCTCGAGAGTTCCCTGATGTGTTTCCGGATGAGATTCGTGGATTCCCTCCGAGACTAGAGATTGACTTCATCATAGAATTGATGCCAGTAACAGCCCCGATTGCGAGAGCCCCATATCGGTTGGCGCCAGCTGAGTTGAAGGAACTTAAAGAGAAATTGCGTGATCTTTTGGAGAAAGGTTAATCAGACCGAGCATGTCTCATTGGGGAGCTCCGATTCTCTTTGTGAAGAAGAAGGATGGATCTATGAGGATGTGTGTTGATTTTCGACAACTGAATAAAGCGACGATCAAGAACAAGTATCCTTTGCCGAGGATTGATGACTTGTTTGATCAGCTGCAGGGATCGGCAGTGTACTCTAAGATTGATCTGCGATCTGGTTATCATCAGTTGCGGATTAGAGACGCTGATGTGTCGAAGACGGCTTTTAGGACTAGATCTAGGAATTTTGAATTCCTTGTGATGCCGTTTGGATCGACAAATGCTTCTGCTGTCTTCATGGATCTGATGAATCACGTCTTTAGTGAGTACATCGATCATTTTGTGATTGTCTTTATAGATGATATTCTGGTGTATTCGAGGAATTTCAGAGAGCATAAGGAACACTTGAGGTTGGTGTTGCAGAAACTGAGAGACTCACAGCTCTACATGAATTTCAGAAAGTGTGAATTCTGGCTGGATAAAGTAATATTTTTGGGTCATGTCATATCTGTAGAATTTTGGGGTGTGCACTGATGCTTCTCTGAATGGTTTGGGTTTGTGTACTGATGCAGAACGGGCGAGTGATAGCTTATGCATCTCGATAGTTGAAGCCCCATGAGACGAGATATCCCATTCATGATCTGGAGTTGGCCGCCATCGTGTTTTCCTTGAAGATTTGGCATTACTATTTGTATGGTGAGCAGTTTGTGGTTTACACGGACCACAAGAGTTTGAGGTATATCTTCATTACTTGTATGGTGAGCAGTTTGTGGTTTACACGGACCACAAGAGTTTGAGGTATATCTTCATTACTTGTATGGTGAGCAGTTTGTGGTTTACACGGACCACAAGAGTTTGAGGTATATCTTCATTACTTGTATGGTGAGCAGTTTGTGGTATACACGGACCACAAGAGTTTGAGGTATATCTTCACTCAGTCAGATCTGAATATGAGGCAACGTCATTGGATGGAGTTGCTCAAGGATTTTGACTGTGAGATTCAGTATCAGCCTGGGAGGATGAACTTAGTGGCAGATGCTTTGGTAGGAAAGCCCAGCTTGCGATGTTGGCATCGTTGAGTATATCCAAAGTGCATGAGCATTTAGGGACTTATGGATGGTGTTTTCAGCCAAAGGATCAGTATCGGTGTTTCTTCTCTTCAGGTTTAACCACAGGTGATTGCAGTCACTAGAGCAGCGCAGAGGACTGACCCGTATATTCATGAGTTGAAGATTAAGCCCAGAATGGTCAGTCGGAAGATTTTATTGTTGCTTCTAATAGATCTTGAGATTTCATGGTAGATTGGTTGTTCCGAATTTGATCGATCTGAAGGAAAACATCTTGAACGAGGCCAATTGTAGTCATTACAGTGTGCATCCGGGCGAGAAGAAGATGTACCATGCCTTGATGTCTCACTAGGTGGGAAGGTATGAAGAATGATATTTCTGGATTTTTAGGTCGATGTTTGAATTGTCAACAGGTCAAGGTCGAGAGAATGAGACCTAGTGGATTTATACAGAGTTTAGAAATGCCTCAATGAAATTGAGAGCACATCTCCATGGATTTTGTGACTCACTTGCCTCGATCGAATAGGGGATGTGATGCGATTTGGGTTGTTATTGATAGGTTTTCAAAGTGATCCCATTTCATTTCCTATGATGTGAGATGTTCCATGAAGAAGATGGCTAGACCGAACATTGACCATGTGGTTATATTGCATGGAGTGCCGTTTTCGATAGTGTCCGATAGATATCCAATATTTACTTCCCGGTTTTGGAAGAGTTTGTAAGCAACTATGGGTTTGAGATTGGCTATGAGTACTGCTTACCACCCACAGACAGATGGCTAATCCGAAAGGACCATACAGATTTTGTAGGATATGCTGCGAGCAATAGTGATTTTAGTGGTAGCTGGCAGGATTCTCTGTCTCTGATTGAATTTTCGTATAACAATAGCTACCAAGTGACTATCGGGATGGCCCTATTTGAAGCTTTGTATGGTCGTAAGTGTAGATCACCGATCTGCTGGGAAGAGATTGGTGAGAAACAGTTGTCTACTCCTGAATTTGTGCAGCATATGAAAGATCAAGTTGAGCTGATTCGGAGTAGAATGAAAGCTGCACAGGATGGACAAGCTAGCTATGCTAACAAGAGACGCAGACCTTTGGAATTTCAGGTTCGCGATCTAGTAGTTCTGAAAGTTTCTCCTTTCAAGAGCGTGATGAGATTCAGATTTAAGGGTAAATTGGCTCCTAGATTCGTTGGTCCCTTTGATATTGCTGAGAGGATTGGATCTTTGGCATAAAGATTAAAAGATTACAATTGCCTGCTGAGTTAGCAGCGATACATGATGTGTTTCATCTGTCGACGTTGAGGAAATATGAGCCAGATTCGTCCCATGTGTTGAGAATCGATGAAGTAGAGCTGGATCAGACCCTGACTATGTCGAATATGCAGTGCAAATTATGGATAGGAAGGAGAAGCAGTTGAGAAATAAGACTATACCGTTCGGTCACAGAGCCATTATATTGAGAGATCCAGAGCCTTGGACTAGAGTTCTATACTGTAGGGAGAGATCCTATGCTGAATTCTATTACCATACAGCCCACGCTGCTAGACCGCATACGAGATAGTCAAGCTGGTGATGAGCAGCTGCAAAAATGGAAGTTGAGGGATGAGGAGAAAGGCGGTGGACTATACACCGTGGACAACGGAATTGTGAGGTTCAAGGGACGATTTAGGGTTCCTTAAGATTGTGCAATGCAAGAGATGATCATGGCAAAGGCTCATGCATCACCTTATTTGTCCACCTAGGGAGCAAGAAGATGTACAAGGACCTACAGCAGTAATATTGGTGGCCGGGCATGAAGCGTGATATCAGCCGTTTCGTGTCCGAGTGTTTAACTTGCCAACAGGTCAAGGTTGAGCATGAGAGACCCGTTAGACTACAAAAGTCACTCCCTATTCGGGAGTGGAAGTTGGAGAACATTTCGGTGGACTTTATCGTAGGATTGCTGAGAACTATCAAGGGATTTGAACTCTGTATGGGTGCTTGTGGACAGACTCACCAAGTCGGTGCACTTTCTGCCTATGAAGACTACATTCACAATGACGCAATATACAGAATTGTACATACGGGAGATCATTATGCTGCATGGGATACTAGTCTCAATCGTGTCAAACAGGGATATGAGCTTCACATCAGCGTGCTATAGGAGTTTTTAGATTTGACAAAATCTAGATGTGTGCGAGCGGGTCTACGTGTACTTGTGATCTGTTGTTTTGAGCGAGACTCCTATGCGACGTCGTTTGGTGATCGCGCGCTAGTATAGCGTAGAGAAGTCAGATCTGAGTTAGCGCTAAGATCTGATGTAGTGCTGATATCTGAATGCTGGTATCAGCTTTGACCTGAGTAGTTGACTTTCACTATAGCGTTGACTGGAAGATTTATATATATATTTCAGTGTCGATCGACACTTAGAAAAAATTGGAGACCCGACATTTCTTATATTCTTCCTGTGAGCTTTCGAAACCCTTACTGTTCATTCGAACCCTTTTTCCGTCGATTGCCATCGATTTACGCCGCCGTTTGGAGCAATATTGGTGGTGCTGAACTCGTCTCCTTAAGATTTTTTTATTGATACCAGATTGGAGACTTGAGTCGACGTGTTGAGGGACCGCGAAGTAGTTGCAAAGCTCTTATACCTTCGTGATTATTGACAAGTCGTTCTTCTGTTCTTTAGCAGCTTTGAATTTGAGCTTTTAGGAATCTTCCGTTGAGTTTCTGGCGAGCTAGTAGAGCAGCAAATTTGAGCAGGATGTTGGTGCCGTGTACTACTGTATGATCTGTTGAGGCATTAGCTGCTCAGAGGAAGGTACGAATTGAGCTAGATTTAGCAGCTTTGATATCAGCTTTGGAATATTTCTTTGGTGTTGAATTGTTGTGATCTTTGTGCTGGTAGTGACTGCTTGTTTATGATGCTGATTCTGTGCTCTTATCTGTCGGTGCGTGTGAGTTATATGCATTGATATAAGCATGATTCTGTTATGCATTCACGCATACATATTGATCCCCTTGTGAACTGAATTCCTTTATGCGTTGTGATCGGCCGGCTGAGCCGTCGTGCCTGAATGGTCAAACGCTGATATTGATGTGGTGGGCGGCTGAGTTGTCGTGCCTGAATACCACTGAACTGTGATGGGCGGCTGATCTGTCGTACCTGAATTCACAGGATTTGATTCTGCACAGCTGAGTCGTTGTGCCTTGCCTACCGATGATTCTTGGTAGCCCTCATGCATTGCACGTTTGAAATATTGCATGACTGGTATATTTGTTGCTTTTTAGATGCTCTTCGTACTGAGGTTTGACCTCGTTCCCTGTTCTTGGGCTGCTTTGGTCTGTGATTGGCCTTTGCAGGATCTTCAGGTAATCCAGCTGGACCGAGTGGAGCGTCGGCTGGTAGATCCCCGTTCTGAGTCCCAATTATATGTATTATGTAATGAACCAGTGAATTCCCTGAGTGAATGTTGTATTTGGGGATCTGTTTGTGTTGGCATACTTGGATATATTTGCCTGTTGTTGTGATTTGGATTTTCGAATTTAGAATCCTTATTTTGACTATGAGTGTATATTAAGAGATGATTTTCGTTCAGGCCCAAAACGAAAATTTTGAGTAAATAAATTTGTGATTTAGCGCACCGGGCCTGAAAGTTTGGTATCAGAGCTTAAACTGGAATAAGCTCAATTTCTTTTCCATCACACTCGAGTCTAGGCATAGATTTTGAGCTTTTGCTTGTGATTGAATCTGAGATTTCTATGATGTTGATATCTGCCTCTGTGTTATATCTGTTGGTTCTTACCTTGAGTTTCGATAGATGCCATCGAGGACAAGTACTAGATTCGAGATTCCCGCATGGATACTCATCTCAATGTGTTGAGCACGAGAAGAGGATTTCGGGAAGTGCGACTTCCTAAAAGTCAACAGGGGTCAAACCGGGGTTTCCCGTTGTTGAGGGGCAAAACGGTCATTTTGCAACTTAGGGTTAGATAATCTGAAAAATTGTTTTTCACATCATAACATTCAGTTTTGGAAACTGAGTCGATCGGTCTGATCTGATCGGCGATCGGAGTTACGATGAAGTCGCAGCAATGAATATCGTCATTTGGACCCGGGCCCGATGGGCCGGTCCAAGTCCATTGTTAGTTTATTTAATTAGACTTAAGAGACTTCATAATTAGTGAACTCAACACAATAAACAAAACCCTAAACCTAGCAAAAGTAGCCGCCTCCCTCCCTTCTCGACCGCCGCCGCCGCCGCCCACGCGCCGCCGCCGCCGTCGCCGATCTTCGCCGGAAATTTGTTTCCGGCCGATTCGACGAGGAGAATCCATTCGTGCAGAATTCGTCAGTGCTTCTAGTGCAGCCTGACGAAGGAGTCTCGGTTCTGGTCGTGGACCGGATTGGCGATTATCTACCGCAATCTACCGAGAAGAGCCGGGTTCTTGTAATTCCGGTTGGAGCCAGGCACAAGTGCCAGCAAGGTATTCGCTTTGAACGCCCTATGAATGTTGAATTATGAATTCTACCTTTTCGTATTGATCGTCTCCCGGCTATATTCTTTGTTCTTCCGCTGCCTTGCCGGGGGGTGGATCCGGATCCCCAACATGCTAGACAGTTTTCTTCGCTTTTATCGTATGTTTCCCACGTTGCTAACCAGGAGAGGATGAAGAGGAATAAGTTTCTGAGAAGTTTGAGGCCTGATTTGTTCCGTATGGTGTTGGCTGGTTCTCCTGCGACTTATGCTAAGGCAGTGGATAAAGCGATGAACATTGAGGAGAGTCTGTTGGAAGCACACAATCAGGTTCAGCCGACAGCTGGACGCACTTTTCAACATGTTCCCGATTGCCATCATTTCAGCTTCCTCAGACATCGCAGCAGTCTAATCACCAGAGGTTTAAGCCTCATGGGAAGCAGTTCAAGTGACGATCAAATTCGAGTTCTTCTGGTTCTGTTAGCTCTGGTGGTAGTGTCTCCGGAGGAGTGTCGTGTGGACAGTGCGGAGGTCATCATATGACTTCGCAGTGCCGTGGAGTTCAAGGTCCTTGTCATAGGTATGGGCAACCTGGACATTTCTCTAGAGTTTGTCCTTTGTCGGGAGGACAACCTTCGAATCAGTCGCAGCAAGGTTCAGCTGGTGGTTCTTCGCAGAGATCGCAACCTTTTGCTCAGTCCCAACAATCAGGATTCCAACCACGAGAACCATCTAAGTTCGGAGGATCTTCTAGATCTCAGTTTCCGGGACCGCAACAAGCTCGGGCGAATTCCTTTACGAGAGAGCAAGCTGATGTTATTCCTGGAGTAGTTATTGCAGGTACTTGGACTATCTTTGACTTTCCTGCACGAGTTTTATTTGATACAAGAGCATCACACTCTTTTATCTCTGATTTTTTTGTGCTTGAGTGTGGGTTGAGTTCTACCCCACTGTGTGATGTTGTATCTTTTTCTACTCCTTCTGGTGTGTGGTTGATGTCCCGTGAAGTGGTTTTGGATTGTTTGATTAGATTTGATGATAATGTGTTGGTGACTAACTTGATTGCCTTGGAGATTAGAGATTTTGATTGTATCTTGGGTATAGACGTGTTGTCCAGTTATAGAGCGACTGTAGATTGTTCCATGGTATGGTGAGGTTTAGACCTCAAGTTGGGGAGAAGTAGGATTTCTACGGTGATGATCGCGATCGAAGATTCCACTAGTGTCTGCCATGGAGATGTTTAGTCTGTTTTCGCTAGAGAATTATGGTTCATGATTTATGCCTTGGATGTTTCCCAAGAGTCGCGGATAGAGTTGAATGTCTCGATTGCTCGAGATCTCCCTGATGTGTTTTTGGATGAGATTTGTGGATTCCCTCCGAGACGAGAGATTGACTTCAGCATAGATTTGGTGTCAGGAACAGCCCCGATTGCGAGAGCCCCATACCAGTTGGCGCAAGCTGAGTTGAAGGAATTTAAAGAGAAACTGTGTGATCTTTTGGAGAAAGGTTTTATCAGACCGAGCATGTCTCCTTGGGGAGATCCGATTCTCTTTGTGAAGAAGAAGGATGGATCTATGAGGATGTGTGTTGATTTTCGACAGCTGAATAAAGCGACGATCAAGAAAAAGTATCCTTTGTCGAGGATTGATGACTTGTTTGATCAGCTGCAGGGATCGACAGTGTACTATAAGATTGATCTTCGATCTGGATATCATCAGTTGCGGATTAGAGACGCTGATGTGTCGAAGACGGCTTTCAGGACTAGATACAGGAATTTTGAGTTCCTTGTGATGCCGTTTGGATCGACAAATGCTTCTGCTATCTTCATGGATCTGATTAATCACGTCTTTAGTGAGTACATCGATCATTTTGTGATTGTCTTTATAGATGATATTCTGGTGTGTTCGAGGAATTTCAGAGAGCATAAGGAACACTTGAGGTTGGTGTTGCGGAAACTGAGAGACTCAAAGCTCTACGCGAAGTTCAGCAAGTGTGAATTCTGGCTGGATAAGGTAATCTTTTTGGGTCATGTCATATCTGCAGAAGGTATTTCAAGGGATACTAGTAAGGTCGAAGCAGTTCTTAACTGGGAGCGACCTAGGAATGTTTTTGAGATCCGTAGTTTCTTGGGTTTGACTGGCTATTATAGGCGTTTCATTGAGGGTTTTTCTTCGATAGCCAAGTCGATGACGCAGTTGACTCATAAGGATAGAAGATTTTTGTGGACAGATGAGTGTGAGTCAATTTTCCAATTGCTTAAGGAGAAGTTGACTACTGCTCCTGTGTTGGCTTTACCTTCGGGTTCTGAAGGTTTTGTTGTTTGTTCCGATGCTTCTCCGAATTGTTTCGGTTGTGTATTGATGCAGAATGGGCGAGTGATAGCTTATGCGTCTCGACAGTTGAAGCCCCATGAGACGAGATACCCCCTTCATGATCTAGAGTTGGCTGTCATTGTATTTTCGTTGAAGATTTGGCCTCATTACTTGTATGGTGAGAAGTTTGTGCTGTACACGGACCACAAGAGTTTGAAGTATATCTTCACTCAGTCAGATCTGAATATGAGGCAACGTCAATTGATGGAGTTGCTCAACAATTTTGACTGTGAGATTCAGTATCAGCCTGGGCGGATGAACTTAGTGGCAGATGCTTTGGTAGGAAAGCCCATCCTACGAGGTTGACGTCGTTGAGTATATCCAAAGTCCATGAGCATTTAGGGACTTGTGGATGGCGTTTTCTGGCAGAGGATCGGTATCGTGGTTTCTTCTCTTCAGGTTGAACCACGGGTTATTGCAGACATTTAGCAGTGCAGAGGACTGACCCGTATATTCATGAGTTGAAGATTAAGCCCTGAATGGTCAGTCAGAAGATTTTATTGTTTCTTCTGATGGATGCTTGAGATTTCTTGGTAGATTGGTTGTTCCGAATTTGATCGATCTGAAGGAAAACATCTTGACGAGGCCAATTGTAGTCATTACAGTGTGCATCCGGGCGAGAAGAAGATGTACCATGCCTTGAAGTCTCACTACTAGTGGGAAGGTATGAAGATGATATTTCTGGATTTGTAGCTCGATGTTTGAATTGTCAATAGGTCAAGGCCGAGAGAATGAGACTTGATGGATTGCTACATAGTTTAGAAGTGCCTCAATGGAATTGGGAGCACATCTCCATGGATTTTGTGACTCACTTACCTAGATCGAATAGGGGATGTGATGCGATTTGGGTTGTTATTGATAGGCTAGCCCATTTCATTCCCTATGATGTGAGATGTTCCATGAAGAAGATGGCTAGACTGTACATTGACCATGTGGTTAGATTGCATGGAGTGCCGGTTTCGATAGTGTCCGATAGAGATCCAAGGTTTACTTCCCGATTTTGAAAGAGTTTGCAAGCAACTATGGGTTCGAGATTGGCTATGAGTACAGCTTACCACCCACAGATAGATGGCCAATCCGAAAGGATCATACAGATTTTGGAGGATATGCTGCGAGCAATAGTGATGGATTTTAGTGGTAGCTGGCAGGATTCTCTGTCTCTGGTTGAATTTTCGTATAACAATAGCTACCAAGTGACTATCGGGATGGCCCCATTTGAAGCTTTGTATGGTCGTAAATGTAGATCACCGATCTGCTGGGAAGAGATTGGTGAGAAACAGTTGTCTACTCCTGAATTTGTGCAGCATATGAAAGATCAAGTTGAGCTGATTCGGAGTAGAATGAAAGCTGCACAGAATTTGTGCAGCATATGAAAGATCAAGTCTCTCCTTTCAAGAGCGTGATGAGATTCAAATTGACTGGGTAAATTGGATACTAGAGTTGGTCTCTTTAAGATTGTTGAGAGGATTGGATCTTTGGCATAAATATTACAATTGCCTGCTGAGTTAGCAGCTATACATGATGTGTTTCATGTGTCAATGTTGAGGAAATATGAGCCAGATCCGTCCCATGTGTTGAGAATCGACGAAGTAGAGCTGGATCAGACCTTGAGCTATGTCGAATATCCAGTTCAATTTCTGAATAGGAAATAGAAGCAGTTGAGAAATAAGACTATAACACTGGTGATGGTCCAATGGAGCAATCATGGCAGAGAGGAAGCTACCTGGGAAGTTGAAGAAAAGATGAGACAGGAGTGGCCTCATCTGTTTGAGCATTGACAGTAGCGGTCCAGGTAATTTTCTAGCTTGCTGATTGATGTTTTGAGTTTTTTTGTTGCTCCTGGAGAGTGACTATTGTTAAGCATTGAGGAATGTTGAATTGTTATATTTCATTTCTGGTAGTCCTTCGATTTTGATTTGTAGTTGCCTTTTGATTTTGAGGACGAAATATCTTAAGGTGGGGAGGATGTGAGGACTGTAATTAACAGGTTTGATTAGTGGCGTGTTACGAAAAGATTTGAGGAAATAGCCCGATTTAATCTCGTAAGATGTTTGAACAGATTTGATCGGAATGAGGATTTAATTGGAGAAATATGCCTTATGATTTATCGGGTGTTTAGTCTAGGAATATTGGTCAAAGCTGTTTGTGAGATCAGCTTTGGACGCGGGCAGGTTTGAGTATATGAGCTTCGAATTTGATTTAGATGTGTATCGGGTGTGTATCGTTGAGTAAGGGAGTGCGTAGCGCTGGACAGATTTGGTGTATAGTTTATCGCTGGAGTTCAGATTTGGAGAATGCCCCATACGAGTGAATTAGAGGCGCTAGGAGAATCGTTTGCGGTTTGAGTAGACCAGTTCATTATTTTCAGATTTGAGTAAGATCTGGGTGTCCAGATCTGTTCCTCGTGTGTTTGAGCGAGTTGCCTTGAGAGGAAAGCGAAACTATGTCGTTTTGGATTACCTGGCTATACGCGGGTTGAGTATAAGTGATGCGATGTCATTTGGCTTAGACCAGATTTGGCGCAGGTTGAGTCAAATCTTTCCAGTGGTTGTGAGCAGATGTGCGCGTCAACTTGGGGAAGTCATGTGTTTGTCAATGGTACTGTGTGGAAGGTCCGGTTCGTGAGTTTGATGTAGACCGGTACGGTATTATGTTTTCAGATTTGACCAGATCTGGATGTGTGCGAGCGGGTCTATGTGTACGTTTGATCTGTTGTTTTGAGCGGGACTCCTATGCGACGTCGTTTGGTGATCGCGCGCTAGTATAGCGTAGAGAAATCAGATCTGAGTTAGCGCTAAGATCTGATGTAGCGCTGAGATCTGAATGCTGGTATCAGCTTTGACCTGAATAGTTGACTTTCACTGTAGCGTTGACTGAAAGATTTATATATATATATTTCAGTGTCGATCAATACTTAGAAAAATTTGAGACCCGATATTTCTTATCTTCTTCCTGTGATCTTTCAAAACCCTTACCGTTCTTTCGAACCCTTATTCCGTCGATTGCCATCGACTTACGCACCGTTTGGAGCAAGATTGGTGGCACTGAACTCGTTTCCTTAAGATTTTCGATTATACCAGTTTGGAGACTTGAGTCGACGTGTTGAGGGAGCGCGAAGTAGTTGCAGAGCTCGTATATCTTCGCGATTGTTGATCAGTCATTCTTCTGTTCTTTAGCAGCTTTGAATTTGAGTTTTTAGGCATCTCTTGAGTTTCTGGCGAGCTAGTAGAGCAGCAGATTTCATCAGGCTGTTGGTGCCATGTATTACTGTGTGATATGTTCATCTTTGGAATATTTCTTTCGTGTTGAATTGATGTGATCTTTGTGTTGGTAGTGACTGCTTGTTTATGATGCCGATTCTGTGCTCGGTGCGTGTGAGTTATATGCATTGATATAAGCATGATTCTGTTGTGCATTCACGCATACATATTGGCTTGATCCCCTTGTGAACTGAATTCCTTTATGCGCTGTGATCGGCCGGCTGAGCCGTCGTGCCTGAATGGTCAAACGCTGATATTGATGTGGTGGCCGGCTGAGTTGTCGTGCCTGAATACCACTGAATTTTGATTGATGGCTGATCTGTCGTACCTGAATATCACAAGATTTGATTCTGCACAGCTGAGTCGTTCTGTCTTGCCTACCGATGATTCTTGGTAGCCCTCATTCATTGTACGTTTGAAATATTGCATGACTGATACTTTTTAGATGCTCTTCGTACTGAGGTTTGACCTCGTTTTTTTCCTGTTCTTGGGCTTCTTTGGTCTGTGATTGGCCTTTTCAGGACTTTAGTTAATCCAGCTGGACCGAGTGGAGCGTCGGCTGATAGATCCCCGTTCTGAGTCCCAGTTATATGTATTATGTAATGAACAAAGGAATGCCCTGATTGAATGTTGTATTTGGAGATCTGTTTGTGTTGGAATACTTGGATTTATTTGCCTGCTGTTGTTGTGATTTGGATTTTCGAATTTAGAATCCTTATTTTGACTATGAGTGTATTTAAGAGATGTTTTCCGTTCAGGCCCAAAAAGAAAATTTTGAGCCCATATTTTAAATGCTTTAGTGTAATTATAATTAATTGAGTAAATAAATATGTGATTTAGCGCACAGGGCCTGACATGCGCAAACTCGGGTGTAGACAGCTTTCTTTCCCCAAATTCAAATGGTGACATTCCAATAGTTTCTTGGAAGCTATTATTGTACAAAATTCTACCAATGACAAGGATTCCTTCCAACCTCCAATAAAATCCATTACCATAGCACTCAACATGCCCTCAAGCGTCTGATTGGTTCTCTCCAACAGTCCGTCTGTCTGAGGATGATAGTCGTGCTCATGGCCAACTTCAAACCTAACGCTGCTTGCAAGATCTTCCAAATATTGAAGTAAATGTAGGATCCCTTTCAGACACTATTGACACTAGCACACCATGTAATCTCTCAACATGATCAATGTATAACCTTTGTCAGGCCTCGTGCAGAGACACAGAGTTAAACCACGCAAACACTAGCGGAAGCAATAAAATAGTGGTTAAATTTTTGCTTTGGCTGACGGAAAGATAACATAATTTAAAATACAACAATACTCAAAATATCCCAATTTTAAAATCACTCAGTACAACAGTACAGCATTCAACAAATACAAGCACTACCGAATACAACTGAAATACAATAAAGCACAGGACACTCCCCGGCTAACAGTGCTTGTACATATATGCTATACGCTAACTGGGACACTCTAACCACCTCTGGGGCACCTCCAGCTGAGTCAACTCCACGACAAACTGAGTAACCATGGTAACCTGAAAACACATACACAGGCAAACAACACCAGCCCAGAGGGACATGGGGTCAAACCCCAGTACGGAGAGCAATATAAAACAGCTAATGGAAAGCAACAGATAAAATGCAAATGCTATGCATGAAAAGTTGAGTACAACATAAGGCTACAACCAATGGCAGGGAGTCAGAATCTCTAAGGCAACTCAAAGTTGATCAAATACAGATACCAACGGATAACAGTGGCCACAGGATGTGTGAGTATATGGGAGCTACCCACTCGTCTCCACACACGGCACCAGATGCAAAACACAGCTCAACCTGTTGTTGCCCAACTCATGAGGTGTGGGAGCTACCCACTCCGCTCATAGTGGCTAACAGATTCCAGCAGGGAGATGAGGGTGACGGGAGTTACCCACTCGACCTCTACACAAACATCCTGGTACGCACAGATCAACCAAGGCACGGCAAAACAGATCTGAGCTCAATGTGATAAATGCGTGTATGAAACAGATAAAATGTCCAACACAGAACATATGCAACGAAGAAAAGCATACACAGCAGCAAGCATAATCACCCATGCTCAATCCAAAGCTGTAAAACAGCTCACATCCGTACCTCAAGATCTTCTGAGCTACAATTACCACAAAGCAGTCCCACGCAACACAGATCTCACACCTGCTAAGCCAAACACAGATACTAGCTCAGGGACAGTAGCACAGAAATTACGAATTGGGAGCTACGAGCTCAACCTAATCTGTCCTACCTTTCTATCACAACAGAAGGTTCTAAACAAAGCACAAGGTAGGATCTTTAACACTTACCCAACAAGCTACCTCAACGGCAGACGAAATCCGACGCTTATGCTAATAGACTAGAGAAGGGAGATGTCTCGCAATCTCGCCAAGCTTCACGCAAGCTTCCAAAAGCAGTACCAAACGAAGAGTCTTAGCAAGAGAAGTCCAGCGCTACCACTCTCACTTCAATTGAAGCTGCCTACCGTCAGTAATCGGAGAAGATAAGGTTCGATGAACAGTAGATAGGGTATCGCGACAGAGTTTGCTCACGGGAAATATTATAAGTGTCGGGGCTGAATAATAAAGAATGAAGGCAAAGTTCTCTATATAAAGGTCAGATCTTCTCCAATCTGAAGAACCAACCTACCGACAACTTAAGTCTCAAAACTGGTTTCCCACTCAGATCTGAATCTCACATCAAATCTGACTCTACGCCATAACAGATCTCGACTTAATCAAATGGCGTCTCACCGCAACCACTCAGATGTTGTTCGAATCTGAAGACTAACGCTGCTCGAATCTGAATCTCGCTCGCTAAACGAAACGCTATCGTTACAACGAATTCAAACGATGTAGTTTAGCTACTCTCTACAAAAACACACTAGCGTACTCACATCTGCCTAGCGACAACATATTCCAACACCACTGCTGAACGCGATCACTCAGCGATGGCTTACACTCACATCTGGTCAGATTCCGCTGAAAATCTAAATTGATCCAAGGCTGATTCCAGGACTTATACAAACCCGATAGCTTCGCCAAGCATACTACTCAAAGCTATCTCATCCAGATTTGCTCGCTCAAATCTGAATCTTCATAAAATCCGATTAATTAACTCAATTAATATTTCTTAACTTTCGGGTCTCACATCTCCTCCCCACTAAAACAGGATTTCGTCCTCGAAATCAAACGGCTCTAGATCAAGAGTTCAAGATAACTGGGAAAATAAACATAAGAAAACATCCATCGGGAGATAACAAAGAACCAACTACTGGAAGGAATCTGATACAACGCTCACTCAAACAGATGCGGCCACTCACGCTGCATCTTCTCTTACAGTTCCCATGTGGCTTCCTCTCTACCATGCTTGCTCCATTGAACCATCACCAAGCGAATGTTCTTATTCCTCAACTGTTTCTCTTTTCTATCCAAGATCTGCAGGGGATACTCAACATAACTCAAAGTCCGATCTAGCTCCACCTCATCAGTTCTTAACACATGCGAGGGATCTTGCTCATACTTCCTCAACATCGAAAAGACCAAATCTCATAACACTGCGGAAAGGAGAAACTTTCAGGAAAACTAGATCACCAACCTGAAACTCTAATGGTCTACGCCTCTTATTTGTACTGGGTTGGCGGTCCTGTGCAGCTTTCATTCGCTGGCGAATCAGATCTACTTGATCTCTCATCTTCTAAACAAATTCTGGAGAAGATAGCTGCTTCTCCCCCACTTCTTCCCAACATACAGGCGATCTACACTTCTTTCCATACAAGGCTTCAAATGGCGCCATACCAATCGTGACCTGATAGCTGTTGTTGTAGGAAAACTCAACCAAAGACAACGAATCTTGCCAGCTACCACTAAAATCCATCACAACAGCTCTTAACATATCCTCTAAAATCTGGATAGTTCTCTCAGATTGACCATCTGTCTGGGGATGATACGATGTACTCATCATCAATATAGTATCCAAAGTTGTTTGCAAACTCTTCCAAAACCTGGAAGTAAACCTCGGATCACGATCTGAAACGATAGAAACTGGCACACCATGCAATCTCACCACAAAATCTATGTACAGTTTCGCCATCTTCTTCAAATAATAGGTCATACTGTAGGGAATGAAGTGAGCAGACTTCGATAATCTGTCTATGGCAAACCACACAGCATCACACCCTCGACTAGAACGAGGCAATTGTGTGACAAAATCCATTGCTATGTGCTCCCAATTCCATTGGGGAATCT
The DNA here is from genome assembly GCA_001598015.1 of Dorcoceras hygrometricum. Lineage (NCBI taxonomy): Eukaryota > Viridiplantae > Streptophyta > Magnoliopsida > Lamiales > Gesneriaceae > Dorcoceras > Dorcoceras hygrometricum. Next base: position 14,057 of record KV017494.1, on the reverse strand, counting down.
CCAAACTCTGCAATAGACCACCAGGTCTCATCCTCTCGGACTTAACTTGCTGACAGTTCAAACAACGGGTTACAAAATCAGCAACATCACTCTTCAAACCTGCCCATCAGTAATGCTGCTTTAAGGCATAATACATCTTCCTCACTCCAGGATGAACACTGTGTCTACTACAGTGCGCTTCTCTCAAGATCTCCTCCTTCAAATCTACCAGATTTGGCACAACCAACCTGCCACGAAATCTCAAATAACCATCAGACGAGACAAAATAATCCTCTAACTGTCCAGCTCTCACCTTCATCTTCAACTCATGGATGGATGGATCTGTCCTCTGAGCTGCTCTAATGCTCGAAAAAATCTGTGGCTCAACTTGGAAAGAAGACACCACAACATAATCTTCACCTGGGTAAAATCGCCAACCAGTAGTGCTTAGATGCTCATGGACCTTCGAAATCTGCAACGAAGCCAGCATCGCCACTTGAGCCTTTCTGCTCAATGCATCAGCAACTACATTTACTTTCTCAGGCTGATATTTGATCTCACAATCAAAATCCTTAAGTAGCTCCATCCACCTACGCTGTCTCATGTTCAAATCTGACTGAGAAAACAGATACTGAAGGCTCTTGTGGTCTGAATACACCACAAACTGCTCGCCATACAGATAGTGGCACCAAATCTTCAAGGCAAAAACCACTGCTGCCAACTCCAAATCATGAACTAGGTAACGAGTCTCATGCGGTTTCAACTGACGAGAAGCATATGCAATGACTCGACCATTCTGCATCAACACACAACCCAATCCATTCAAGGAAGCATCTGCACAAACCACAAAACCACCCGAACCAGACGATAAAGCTAACACAGGCGCAGAAGTTAGCTTCTCTTTGAGCAATAGAAAACTGTTCTCACACTGCTCAGTCCAAACAAACTTCTTGTCTTTCTGAGTCAACTGCGTCATTGGCTTATCTATACTAGAGAATCCCTCTATAAAACGCCTATAATAGCCAGTAAAACCCAAGAAACTACGAATCTCAGCAACATTCTTAGGACGCTCCCAGTTAATAACTGCCTCAACTTTACTGGGATCCACAGAAATACCTGCAGCTGAAACAACATGACCCAGAAACACAACTCTATCCAACCAAACTTGCACTTGGAAAACTTAGCATACAGCTGTGAGTCTGGAAGCATCTGATGAACCAACTTCAAATGCTCCCTGTGCTACATCGGAGTTTAGAGTACACCAAGATCTCATCGATAAACACAATCACAAACTGATCGATGAATTATCTAAAGACTCACTTCATCAAATCCATGAAAACTGTGGGGGCATTCGTCAAACCAAAAGGCATAACTAAAAACTCATAATGCCCGTACCTCGTACAAAATGCAGTTTTCGCAACATCTTGCTCTCGAATGCGCAATTGATGGTACCCCGAACGCAGATCGATCTTAGAAAACACAGCCGAACCCTGAAGCTGATCAAACAAGTCGATCCTCGGCAAAGGATACTTATTCTTCACTGTCGCTTTATTCAGTTGCCTAAAGTCGATACACATCCTCATCGACCCATCCTTCTTATTCAAAAACAAGATAGGCTCTCCCTAGGGTGACATTCTCGGCCTAATGAAACCCTTTTCCTGTAAATCACTAAGCTGACCTTAAGCTCCCTCAACTTAGCAGGTGCTAAATGATACGGGGCTCTCGAGATAGGAGTTGTACCAGGTACCAACTCAATGCTGAAATCTATCTCCCTCTTCGGAGGAAAATTGGGAATATCCTTCAAAAACACATCTGGGAAATAGAGAACAATGGGAACGTCGCTAATCTCTACGCACGAAGAAGAAGACGCATCCAAATCATAGATCATAAATCCAGCATTCTCCAACGACAACAGACTAAACATCTCCATCGCAAAGACTAAAGGAATCTTCGATCGAGAATCTAGGCCATAGAAGTCCCACTTCTCTCCAGACTGAGGGATAAAGTGCACAACTCCATGTAACAATCCACGGTGGCTCTATAACCAGACAACACATCCATTCCCACTATGCAATCAAAATCCCACATCACAAGCCTAATCCGGTTGGCTAACAACACATTCTCACCAAACCTAAGAACGTTATTCAACAAAATCTCTTGGGAGTACAGGCTCACGCCAACAGGAGTCGCAACAGACACAACATCACACAAAGATGTAGTATGCAAACCATGCTCAACCACAAATGCATCAGCAATAAACGAATGTGATGCTCCTGTATCAAACAATACACGTGCAGGAAAATCAGAAACAAAGCAAGTACCTGTGATCACTCCCGTTGGAGTTCCATCCGCTTGCTCCCTCATGGCATTCACTCGGGCAAACTGAGGTCCTGAAAATTGAGGCTGGGAAGACTGTCCAAACCAATAAGTACCAGGCTGTTGGAACGGCCTAAACTGCGGCTCCCCTATCCTCTGCTGCTGAACAGGAAAAGAACGACCTCTTGACGATCCACCTCGACCCTGCGGTGGGGCGTTGGTATGCTGAGATCCAGACAAAGGACACACTCTCGCAAAGTGCCCATACTGACCACAGACGTTACACGAACCTTGCACACCTACACACTGCGCTGTAGGATTCCTTCCTCCACACTGGCCACAATACTCAACTTTTTGGACTACTTCCACTGCTAGAACTACCCAAGCCAGAAGAACTAGAACCAGACTTCTTCTTGAGAACGACCTCTAGACGATCCACCTCGACCCTGCGTGGGGCGCGGTATGCTGAGATCCAGACAAAGGACACACTCTCGCAAAGTGCCCATACTGACCACAGACGTTACACAAACCTTGCACACCTACACACTACGCTGTAGGATTCCTTCCTCCACACTGGCCACAATACTCAACTTTGGAACTACTTCCACTGCTAGAACTACCCGAGCCAGAAGAACTAGAACCAGACTTCTTCTTGAACTGACAACCACGAGGTCTAAACCTCTGGTACCCAGACTGTTGGGCTACCTGCTGCTGGGGTGGCTGAGATGACTGCACTGAATGGGAAGGTTGCACCCCCGAAACCATGGGACTGTTACCTTGCACCACCTGTGGCCTAACACACGACCTACGGTTCTACAGTCCCTCCTCAATGTCAATAACCTGTCCACCGCTTCTGCATAGCTAGCCGGTGAACTCGCCAGAACCAACGAATAAACTCTTCATTCAGTCCTTCCAAGAACTTGTTCCTCTTCGCCTTTTCTCGGCCAGCAACATGCGGAACATACGTAAGAAGAGAAGAAAACCTCCGGGCGTACTCTCCCACGGACAAAGATCCCTGAACCAGGTTATCAAACTCACGCTCCCTGACGTTCACAAAGGATTCCGGAACGTACTCCTGACGAAAGGCAGTACAAAATCTGTTCCACGAGATCCCTACACCAGTCTCCTCAAGAGCCCTCGAAGCGCCTCTCCACCAACGCTCAGCATTCCTCCTCAACTGAAACGTAGCCAAACTCAGCCTACGCTCGTCATCATACCTGACACGATCAAAAAACCCGGTAATATGCTGCAACCAGGACTCCGCATCGGAACTAGGCTCATCACCATTAAACGTCTGAGGATTCATCCGCTAAAACCTCGCCATCACCAGTTCCATGTCGTCCACACGGGCTGCCAACTCATATACCTCATCCTCGACCTGTATGGTACGTCTACGACTAGGAATACTACGCTGATCCTCCTCGTTCTGACCCTCGGATTCCTGCTGAAACTGCCCTCTACCTCTACCCCTACGTCTAGGCGGCATCTAGGAAGATACTAAGAGGGTAAGATCACACAGCAAGAAATATATCACAGAACAAGTAAATCACATAGTCATGCACATGCAACAAGCAACACTGTGCATAGACTCAAGTGTAATCAAAAGAAATCGAGCTTATCCCAGCTTAAGCTCTGATACCAAAAATGTCAGGCCTCGTGCACAGACACAGGGTTAAACCACACAAACACTAGCGGAAGAAATAAAATAGTGGTTAAAATTTTCGCTTTGGCCTGACGAAAAGATAACATAATTTAAAATACAACAATAATCAAAATATCACAGTTTTAAAATCACTCAGTAAAACAGTACAGCATTCAAAAAATACAAACACTACCGAATACAATTGAAATACAATAAAGCACAGGGCACTCCCCGGCTAACAGTGCTTATACATATATGCTATACGCTAACTGGGACAATCTAACCACCTCCTGTGGCACCTCTAGCTGAGTCAACTCCACGATCAACTTAGTAACCATGGTAACCTGAAAACACATACCCAGGCAAACAACACCAGCCCCAGAGGGACATGGGGTCAAACCCCAGTACGGAGAGCAATATAAAACAGCTAATGGAAAGCAACAGATAAAATGCAAATGCTATGCATGAACAGCTGAGTACAACAAAAGGATACAACCAATGGCAGGGAGCCAGAATCTCAAAGGCAACTCAAAGCTGATCAAAGACAGATAGCAAAGGATAACAGTGGCCACAGGATGTGTGAGTATATGGGAGCTACCCACTAGTCTCAGCACACGTGTTAGAACATGCATCGTTGATTTGAGGTTTTGTGTAAATCAAAAAGGGAGAGATTGTTGGATCTGTTTTTGACAGATCCTAATTAAGTTTTGAATTACACAAAACCTGTTATTGTGTTTCTAACAATTCTATTTAAGCGTACAGGTTTTAGCTATCGAAGAAGAAGATTCGAGTTATAAGTACTGCTGACGAATCTGTTAGCAGTCGCAAAGATATAAGTACTGTTGATGAATCTATCAACAATCGCTATTCAAGAAGAAGAAGATTTCATTTATAAGTACTGTTGATGAATCTATCAACAGTCGCAAAGAAGAAGAAGCGTAGATGGAGCTGGAACGAAGAAGTTCAGCAGGAAGCTACAGTTGGATATCAGCAGATGAGAAGAGGCGCTAGATATGGAATGAGCTGTGATGACATCAGCCTTGATGTCATCACAATCAGCAGTTGGCTACCAGCAGATGAAGCAAAGCGCGAAAAGATGATGCGACGTCGTGTTGAGATTCAGCGGATGGATTAATGTTGATGACGTCATCAGAAAGCAGTACCAAATGAAGCGTCTTAGCAAGAGGAGTCCAGCGCTACCACTCTCACTTCAATCAAAGCTGCCTATCGCCAACAATCGGAGAAGATAAGGTTCGGTGAAAAGTAGCTAGGGTATCACGACAGAGTTTGCTCACGAGAAATATTCTCAGTGTCGGGGCTGAATAATAAAGAACGAAGGCAAAGTTCTCTATATAAAGGTCAGATCTGCTCCAATCTGAAGAACCAACCTACCGACAACTTAAGTCTCAAAACTGGTTTTCCACTCAGATCTGAATCTCACATCAGATCTGACTCTATGCCATAATAGATCTCGACTTAATCAAACGACGTCGCACCGCAACCACTCAGATCCCGTTCGAATCTGAAGGCTAACGCTGCTCGAATCTGAATCTCACTCGCTAAACGAAACGCTGTCGTTCCAACTAATCCAAACGACGTAGTTTAGCTACTCGCTACAGAAACACGCTAGCATACTCACATCTGCTAGCGACAATAGATTCCAACACCACTGCTTAACGCGATCACTCAGCGATGGCTAACACTCACATCTGGTCAGATTCCGCTGAAAATCTAAATTGATCCAAGGCTGATTCCAGGACTTATACAAACCCGATAGCTTCGCCAAGCATACCACTCAAAGCTAGCTCATCCAGATTTGCTCGCTCAAGTCTGAATATTCATAAAATCCGATTAATTAACTTAATTAATATTTCTTAACTTTCGGGTCTCACAACCATGCCATTTTCTTCAAAGAACAAGACATGTCTGTAGGGAATAAAGTGCGGTAAATTAGACAATCGATCAAGCACTATCCAAATCGTATCATAACCTCGGTTATATCAAGGTAAATGGGTCACAAAATCCATCGTGGCATGTTCCCAATTCCACTGTGGCACCTCTAAACTCTGCAACATATCACGAGGTCTCATTCTCTCGGCCTTGACCTATTGTTAATTCAAAAATCGAGCCACAAAATCAGAAATATCACCTTTCATGTCTTCCCACCAAAATTTAGACTTAGAGGCATGATTCATCTTCCTGTTCCCAGGATGGACACTGTGGAGACTATAATATGCCTCTCTCAGTATCTCTTACTTCAAATCTACCAAATTAGGAACCACTAGCCTCTCTTGTAATCTCAAGAATACATCAGAAGCAACGATAAAGTCATCTGACTCACCTTTCGGGGACTTCAATTATAACTCATGAACATACGGGTCAGTCCTCTATGCTGCTCTAATATCTGAAACGATCTGTGTTCAACCTGAATGGAAACGATAAAATAATCATCACCTAAGTGAACCCGACATCCTGAAGTTCCAAATTCTCATGAACTTTTGAAATATTTAGAGACGTCAACATCGAATTCTGAACTTCCCTAGTAAGGGCATCCACAACCAGGTTCTGTTAGAGTAGATGCCCAACTAGCAAACTTGTGGCGTGTGGGTTTTATTTACTCTTGTGTATAACGATATTTATATATGACATAAACAGTTTCTTTATGGCATTCTTTATTTTCATTATGATTATAATGTTAACAATTGTTTTGGATAAATACCTAGAATGCACCATAGTGTATGTTAGATGTGATAGTGGATATGATGCTATCATGAAACACATCTAATAGTCACTGTGTATTCTGAATTCGTTCCTAGTCGATTGGGCCGTAAAAATGAGGATAAGGCCGCCTGAGCTTGAGACTAGCATCTGAGATGTGAAGTACCATGTTTCATTGGTAGGGAACATTGTGATTTTCTGAGCATGCAGATGGATAGTGACCTGGTGATCTATCGAACTACCCTCGTTCAGACTTTCCAAGTGGTTACCATTTGTCGAGCGGATAAGTCTGAGGTCTTGGTTGTACTGATTAGTCCTCACTACTCGAAACGTCATTGAGACTCCACATGATAGGCGGCTCACTTTGACCCTTTTACCGACTCCCTTGGGGTCATTAGGTGGCGGGATTTGGTGAGGTCCCGATGCATGTAGGAGTCGATGCTTCGTTGTCGAGGATTCACCGCTCGCTCTCATGCGTGGATATCCTATGCTATCTGAGGGGATAATAGTGCATAAATCTCTGGCCAGAGTACTGGATGTGTTTTAGGTAAATGGATTTACCTAGTTGCACTCGTGATGTCACTATTTGATCTCCAAGATGTATGCATAGTTATCGGATCTTTAGCGACTCTCGATTTACCAATGGTCGTTGATATGATCGGGATATATGTGTTGAAAAGACCGTACTATACGCTAACCACGACCAACTGGTTCTTACAGGCACAATCAGTGACACCTAGGGGATCATGGGATGATGTTTCTAGGCGCTTTACCATGATCCGATGGAGAAGTCCGAGATTATGCTCTCGGAGTCACAATGGTTGTGGGCCCACGGCTAGCTGTATCCCTGAACCATTGAGGGTCACACAAGTACTGGATTCATGATTCACGCATGGAAACTGAGCTAAATGTGTTGAGCATAGGAGAAGTAATTTGGGGAGTGCGACTTCCTAAAAGTCAACAGGGGTAAAATTGGGATTTCCCAAAGTTGAGGGGCTAAAATGTAATTTTGGACTATGTGGTCTGAAAAATTGCTTTCACATCATAATATTCAGTTTTGGAAACTGAGTCGATCGGTCCGATCTGATCGTCGATCGGAATTATGATGAAGCCACAGTGGTACGTTTGAAACGAATGTTCACATGGACCTGGGCCCGTCCCAGGCCAATTGGAATAGTGGAAGCCCATCATTGTGTTAGAGTAGATGCCCAACTAGCCAACTTATGGCGTGTGGGTTTTATAGACTCTTGTACAAACAGTCTTTATATATGATATTCGCATTTACTTATATGGTATAATGTTAACAATTGTGTTGGATAAATACCTAGAATGCACCATAGTGTATGTTAGATGTGATAGTGGATATGATTGCTATCATGAAACACATCTAATAGTCACTGTGTATTCTGAATTCGTTCCTAGTCGATTGGGCCGTCAAAATGAGGATAAGGCCGCCTGAGCTTCAGACTAGCATCTGAGATGTGAAGTACCATGTTTCATTGGTAGGGAACATTGTGATTTTCTGAGCATGCAGATGGATAGTGACCTGGTGATCTATCGAACTACCCTCGTTCAGACTTTCCAAATGGTTACCATTTGTCGAGTGGATAAGTCTGAGGTCTTGGTTTTACTGATTAGTCCTCACTACTCGAAACGTCATTGAGACTCCACATGATAGGCGGCTCACTTTGACCCATTTACCGACTCCCTTGGGATCATTAGGTGGCGGGATTGGGTGAGGTCCCGATGCATGTAGGAGTCGATGCTTCGTTGTCGAGTATTCACCGCTCGCTCTCATGCGTGGATATCCTATGCTATCTGAGGGGATAATAGTGTATAAGTCTCTGGCCAGAGTACTGGATGTGTTTTAGGTAAATGGGTTTACCTAGTTGCACTCGCGATGTCACTATTTGATCTCCAAGATGTATGCATAGTTATCGGATCTTTAGCGACTCTCGATTTACCAATGATCGTTGATATGATCGGGATATATGTGTTGAAAGGACCGTACTATACGCTAACCACGACCAACTAGTTCTTGCAGGCACAATCAGTGACACCTAGGGGATCATGGGATGATGTTGCTAGGCGCTTTACCATGCTCCGATGGACAAGTCCGAGATTATGCTCTCGGAGTCACAATGGTTGTGGGCCCACGGCTAGCTGTATCCCTGAACCATTGAGGGTCACACAAGTACTGGATTCATGATTCACGCATGGAAAATGAGCTCAATGTGTTGAGCATAGGAGAAGTAATTTGGGGAGTGCGACTTCCTAAAAGTCAACAGGGGTAAAATTGGGATTTCCCAAAGTTGAGGGGCTAAAATGTAATTTTGGACTAGGTGGTCTGAAAAATTGCTTTCGCATCATAATATTCAGTTTTGGAAACTGAGTCGATCGGTCCGATCTGATCGTCGATAGGAATTATGATGAAGCCACAGTGGTACGATTAAAACGAATGTTCACATGGACCTGGGCCCGTCCCAGGCCCATTGGACTAGTGGAAGCCCATCATTGTGTTAGAGTAGATGCCCAACTAGCCAACTTATGGCGTGTGGGTTTTATAGACTCTTGTACAAACAGTCTTTATATATGATATTCGCATTTACTTATATGGCATTCTTTACTTTCATTATGTGTGTAATGATTTACAATTGCGTTGAGTAAAGACCTAGAATGCACTAAAGCGTATGTTAGATGTGATAGTGGGTATGACGGCTATCATGAAACACATCTAAAAGTCGCTGTGTATTCTGAACATGTTCCTAGTCGATTGGGCCGTCAAAATGAGGATAATATTCGCATTTACTTATATGGCATTCTTTACTTTCATTATGTGTGTAATGATTTAAAATTACGTTGAGTAAAGACCTAGAATGCACTAAAGCGTATGTTAGATGTGATAGTGGTTATGACGGCTATCATGAAACACAC
>KV017493.1:249505-277569 GCA_001598015.1 Dorcoceras hygrometricum | reverse complement strand
TAGAGATCCGATAGCTATGCATACATCTTGGAGATCGAATAGTGACATCGTGAGTGTAACTAGGTAAACCCATTTACCTAAAACACTTATAATACTCTGGCCAGAGATTTATACACTATTATCCTCTCAGATAGCATAGGATATCCACGCATGTAAGCGAGCGGTGAATCCTCGACAACGAAGCATCGACTCCTACATGCATCGGGGTCTCACCCAATCCGGCCGCCTAATGACCCCAAGTGAGTCGGCAAATGAGTCAAAGTGAGACGCCTATCATGTAGAGTCTCAATGAAGTTTCGAGTCGTGAGGACAAATCAGTACAACCAAGACCTCGGACTTATCCACTCGACAAATGGTAACCACTTAAAAAGTCCGAACGAGGGTAGTTCGATAGATCACCAGGTCACTATCTATCTGCATGCTCAGAACATCACAATGTTCCCTACCAATGAAACACGGTACTTCGCATCGCAGATACTAGTCTCAATCTCGGGCGGCCTTATCCTCATTTTGACGGCCCAATCGACTAGGAACGAGTTCAGAATACACAGTGACTATTAGATGTGTTTCATGATAGCCGTCATACCCACTATCACATATAACATACACTATGGTGCATTCTAGGTCTTTATCCAACACTATTGTTAACATTATAGTCATAATGAAAATAAAGAAAGCCATGAATAAATGCGAATATCATATATAAAGATCGTTTCATACAAGAGTCTATAAACCCACACGCCACAAGTTGGCTAGTTGGGCATCTACTCTAACATGAACAAGACTGGAAGGAGATTGATGAGGAGCAACATCAAAAGAGACAGGCCTTCCAGCAGAAAGATCAATCGCCTTTCAAGAAGCATAACAGGAATCAGCAGAGGCCGCAAGAATATAATCATTTACAACCCCAACCTATCAGTGCAGTTCCCGCCATAGACAACCGGCCAGCTTGCCCCAAGTGTCAAAAGAACCATCCTGGTCAGTGTAGAGCTGGTCAGAGTGGCTGCTACAAGTGTGGTACTCAAGGCCATATTGCTAAGTACTGTCCAAAGTCGAAGCAGCTGATGACCATCAGGGCGTATGTCATGATAGCTGAGAAAGCCAACCCAGACTCTACTGTAGTTACGGGTGAGATTTTGATTGCTGGTATACCCTCTTTTGCCATGATAGATTCAGGTGCGACCCATTCGTTTATTGCAGAAGAGTTTTCTAAGAAGTTACCTTCCAGACCGGACCAATTTTCTATGGGTTTTTGTGTGATCGTACCCTCAGGAGAGGAACTGGTATCCCATGGTTTATATCATAATTTAGAGCTCATAATCCAAGGACATTTGATTACTACCGACTTATTTGTTTTACCTATGCCCAAGTTTGATTTGATTTTAATTGACTTGTTAACTAGGTACGGAGTAGTAATTGATTTTAAGCTTAGAACAGTAGCAGTCAAGCCACCTAAGGAGACCAGTTTTCGTTTGAAGCTAACCATCTTAGGAGAGTTCCTCGTATTGTGTCAGCTTTGAAGGCCAAAGCTATTTCAGGAAGGGTGGAGTAGGATTTTTGGCTATTTTATCGTCCCTAGCTGTTGCTAGTAAGCCCGAAGTGAACGATTTTCCAGAAGTTTTCCCAGAAGACATCTACGGACTGCCTCCAGACCGGGAACTAGAGTTTGCGATTGACTTAGTACCAGGAGCAGCACCTGTTTCAAAAACACCCTATCGACTTTCTCCTACAGAGATGAGGGATCTAAAGGAGCAAATCCAAGACCTGTTGGACAAGGGCTTCATACGACCTAGCACATCACCATGGGGAGCCTTTGTGCTATTTGTCAAGAAGAAGGATGAGAGTTTGAGATTGTGCATAGATTATCGTGAGTTGAATAATCTTACTGTTAAGAATAAGTATCCACTTCTTAGGATTGAGGATTTGTTCGACCAATTGAAAGGAGCAGCAGTGTTTTCCAAGATCGAACTGTGATCTAGTTATCACCAGTTGAAGATCAAGCAACTGATATTTATAATACGGCATTCAGAACGCACTATGGTCACTATGAGTTCCTAGTAATACCTTTTGGATTAACCTCATCTTTTATGGATTTGATGAATATAGTGTTCCAACCGTATTTGGATCAGTTTTTAATATTGTCTATAGATGATACTCTAGTGTACTCCAAGAAAAGAGCGAAACACTACAACTAGCTTAGCACAGTGTTGCAAGTTTTGAAGAGTAAACAACTATTTTTCAAGTTCAGTAAGTGAGAGTTTTGGCTGGAGAAGATGTATTAGAGGTTGACCCAGCTAAAGTTGAAGTAATTCGGGACTGGCCTGTGCCCAAAACTGTTACAGAGGTTAGAATATTTTTGGGTATTGTTGGATACTATAGACGTTTTATTAAGGGGTTTTCGAAGATAGTTGTTCCATTAACCTTCTTGACCAAGAAGAAAGTCAATTACGAATGGACCCCTTATTGTCAGCTGAGTTTTGAGAAACTGAATCAAGCTTTGATTGAAGCTCCGGTGCTGACCATGCCTTCGGGACAAGGTAATTTTGTTATTTATACAGATGCATCCAAGCTAGGTTTAGGTGCTGTCTGATGCGGGACAAAAGAGTAATCACGTATGCTTCCAGGAAGCTGAAAAACCATGCGAATAATTACCCTACACATGACCTGGAGCTAGCCGCTGTAGTTTTTGCTTTTGAGATCTGGAGACATTACCTGTATGGGGAGAAATGTGAAATACTTACATATCACAAGAGCCTTAAGTACTTTTTCACCCAGAAGGAACTTAACATGAGGCAGAGGAGGTGGTTGGAGCTGGTAAAAGATTACGATTTTACCATCAGCTTTCATCCAGGTAAAGCCAATGTAGTGGCCGATGTTTTAAGAAAGAAATCAATAGGATTGACACAGCTTACAGCTCAGAGACCATTAGCTTATGAGATTGACGATTTCGGGTTAGAGCTGGTTCCCCGTCATAGTACTGCAACCCTGGTCGTCCACTCCATCCAATCATCGTTGATAGAACAAATCAGAGAAGGTCAGTTGAGATATGAGTAGCTAAGGAAGTGGAACAAGCGAGATGAAGAGAAAGGTGGTAATCTCTACAATTTATTAGGGGGATTGGTTAGATTTCAAGGCCTCATATGGGTTCCTCGAGTAGATACCTTGAGAGCTGATATAATGACCAAAGCTCATACAGCCCCATACTCAGTTCGTCCAGGGAGTACAAATATGTACAAAGATCTCCAAAAGTTGTATTGGTGGCCCGTTATGAAGAGTGATATTTCCAAATTTGTTTCAGAGTGCATAACCTTCCAGTTGGTGAAGGCGGAGCATCAAAGACCAGCTGGAATGTTGAAGCCCCTGCCCATACCAGAATGGAAATGGGAGAGCATTGCCCCGGATTTTGTAGTTGTATTACCCAGAACTATCCATGGATACAAATTCCATATGGGTTATAGTAGACCGTCTCACTAAATCAGCTCACTTCCTACCAGTGAAGGCGACCTATGATATGAACAAATACATTGAGCTGTATGTTAAGGAAATAGTGAGGCTTTACGGTATTCCAGTTTCAATTGTTTCTGATTGGGATACAAGGTTTACCTCAGCTTTCTGGAAGAGTTTACACAAAGATATGGGCACTAAGCTGACTTTCAGCACAGCTTTTCACCCCCAAACTGATGGTAATCTGAAATGGTGATTCAAGTACTGGAAGATCTACTTTGAGATTGTATCATAGATTTTTCCGAGAGCTGAGATTTAAAGCTACCGTTGGCTGGGATTAAAGCTATCGTTGGATGGGATTTAAAGCTATCGTTGGCTGGGATTTACATATAACAAAAGGTTTAAAGTTCAACCCACATGGCCCCTTATGAAGCTCTTTGTGGTCGAAAATGCAGGACACCCATTCACTGGACGATGCAGGGGAGCGAGCTGTTCTGGGTCCAGACATTGTAGAGCACACAGATGAAGCAGTTAGGAAGGTGCAGGATCGATTGAGAACAAATCAAATAAGGCATAAGAGCTATGCCGATAACAGATGTCACGAGCTGAGTTTTGAAGCTGGAGATCATTTGTTTTTAAAAGTAGCTCCAATGAAAGGAGTGATGAGATTTGGAAAGAAGGGTAAGTTGAGTCCAAAATTCATTGGTCCTTACGAAATTTTGGACAAGGTAGGAACTCTGGCTTATCGATTAGCATTACCCACGCACCTGTCTTTAGTGCACAACGTTTTCCACGTATCAGCTCTTAACAGATATGTCCACAACCCATCGCATGTACTGAGCTATGAACCAATCCAGCTTGCACACGATAAGCTACGAAGAAAGACCAGAAAGGATTCTTCATAAAGAGAATAGGACATCGAGGAATCGTATCAGCCCGATGGTCAAAGTGCAGTGGTCTAACCAATCAGAACGGGAAGCGACATGGGAGATCGAAGCTGATATGCGTAGCCTTTACCCAGAGCTGTTTGGTAATATTAAATTTCGAGAACGAAATTTCAGTTAGGAGGCTAGAGTTGTAACGTCCCAAAATCCATAGGACCACATTTGTTAGTCTTTTTCTTTTTAAGGGCTTTTTTGATATTTGCGCTTACAGCTATCGTTTAGTTGGTTTTTTTACCTAAGCTGATTTCTTCTCTTCCAACTTAGAAGCACGGTCCAGAAAGTTCCGGAAGGATGCGCCTCAAGCACAACCCCGAGATGTCAGTGATTTTATCAAAAATGTTTTGGATATGTTAGTTCAGTTTTCAATAAAATTATAGTAGTAGATTTCAAAATTTAATGTTGTAGTAGGGGTTTTATGATAATTTATGTGGGTTGGTAAGGTGACCCATGCCTCTTTTCGTACTACATACCTACTACCAATCATACTTCTTAAAAAATGATATTTTGAGAGTCATAGAGCTCACTTTCACGAAAGAAAACTTCAGTTCTAAAATACTTAGAAGATCGACAGTTTGTGCTTGTGGTGACATTCAGCCGAGGCCCTCTGTTCTTCGTGATTCTCAGTTAAGGCAAGTAAAGCTAATTCTTGCTACATCTGGAAATGTATATGTGTTTCTTTGTTTCCTGTTGATTGCTTGCCTGATGCATGTGTAAGTTTCATTTCAGTTCATGTTCACGCTTTATTCAAAGGTTTGAAATATGAAAGTTATGGGTTCACAGCAGCGATGTTTAAAGTTTTGAGAAAACTCACCAGTTTGTTTTTCAGCAAGAACGAGGTTGTATTTCAAAATCACTGAGTTGTACAGGTTAGATTTTACGTATGAACCATGGAAAAGCTTATTAGTTCCGGTGTGCTGTATAGTTTTGGATACGGCTTTGAACGGATAGGCGGTGCTGGTTTGATCGGGATTTCCATTCCGGTTGGATAAGCTGGGCTGGTCTGTTTAGAGATTTTACGTGCTAGTATAGTACCCTCCAGCTAAGCTGACTTATCCCTTGCTGGTACAGTACCCTCCGGCTGAGCTGGTCTGACCAAAATTGAATTGAAAATTTCTAACCTTTCTACCCGAGCTGACTACCCAGTCACTAGCTGATCCAGCTAGCGTCCTTGTCGGACTACCTTTTCTTGAGTTCAACTCTTCACTTTCATCGAACAGATTTCACGGAATAATTACAAAACCAGTAATCGATAATCCATTACTTCTTATTGAGATCATTATTAACTCCTTGACACTCTGTTCCTCAATTATTCACCCGAGCTGGTTTTCAGTTACCATCAGCTCGCAGCCCAGCAGTACGCTCAGTGAGGTTTTAAAAGTTAAATGAGTTTTAAAGAAGTGAACCCCACAAGTTTAACTGATCAGCCTCCGATCAATTCCTTTATTTAAAAGATACTTCTTCAGTTTAAAGGAAGTGAATTTCAGTATTAAGGGATTTATGACATAGATAACTGACGGTCCACAGGAAGGGTGAGTGAGCTGGTTGACGGACCAGAGTGCCTCTTCACGAGGAAAGGGATAGGATTATGGTTAGTAAACTATAATCCCTTTTCACATCTAAGTTAGGATTTATTTCCCAAGTTCCTAAGTTGTGATGTTAGCTTTATCAAGTGCCAGGACCTAAGGAGAGCTTCTAGGCCTTAAGTCACAAAGAAAATAAGGGCGATCTGGGTTGATATCCCGATCTGATTTTTATGAGAAAGATTTGAGTTTAAGCTGACTTCCTTTAAATTATGTCTTTAGCTCATGTATACTCATGCCTGCATTTGTGATCTTTTTATCCTCGGTTTTACTTGTTGAACCCCTAGGCTCATTAGTTGTCATGATGCAGGTGAGGCAGCTCAGGGGCAGGCGGGAGGTGCGAGCTGAACCAGCTTGGGGGCGTGTGTATTTATCGAAGGCCAGCATTTCCGTGTTGTTGTTTTTTATCTTTTAAAATCTATATTAAGATCTACAACAATAGAGGATTAATATAGAATTCAAGAAATTGTAATATCATGTTTGTAATTCGAACAAAATTTTTTTGTACTCCAAGCTGACTTTACTGTTGTTCGTATCAACTGTTTTATAATTCAAGCCTTGGAAGGAAATACAGCTTCGAGTTAATGCATTTAGCCCATTTATTTCCACTTTAATCTTTTTACTCCAATCTGTTGATTCACTTGGGTTTGGGCGTCACAGAAACTCTCCCAAGAGATCACTAAACCCGTCTCTCTCACAGCTCGAGAAGAACCCTTCTACCATCGCTGTGCATGATCCCTCAACTGAGACATAGCCAAGCTCAGTCTACGCTCCTCATCATAGTTGACTCTATCAAACAGTCCTTCCATATTGTTAGGCCCGGTGCTCACAATTAAGGAATAAGCACGCAATTAACAATAAAATACGGAAGTTTAAAAAGTATTTAAAATTTTTCTTTGGCCTAAACTGAAAATATATCTTCAAAATGCGGATAATCAACTACAGTATACATTATCAACTCTTGCAATCAGTTTATGCATCACCATCGAATCCTCAAAACAACTACTATTCAGGGCATCCCCAGGTAAATGACTCGATGAAATATATACATAACTGGGAAACTCAACAACGCCCATGTGGCTCCACTAGCTGACACACCACTCGGCCCAGCTGGACAACCCGAAAATCCAGCAGTGGTCACACACGACCAAAGCAGCCCCGAAGGAAAAACAAACGAGGTCAAACCTCAGCACGAAGAGCAACATAATACAGCAGCCATATTCAACATGCAATATATCATGTCGTGCAATTCATGAGAGGTACAATGAATCATCGGATAACAAACCAAAAGCCAAATGAATGGTCAACATCAACATGTGGCAACGCCATCGGGGATTCTGGTGCTACCCGGGCATGCCCAATGGAAAATAGATGTGGCTCATCGTCAACACGAAGATGGGCGCTACCCAATCGGCCACACGGAATTCCAAGTGTACTGCAACCACCAGCCACCATCTATCCAGCCACACGGAATGCCAAGTGTACTGCAACCACCTGCCACCATCTATCCAGGCCACTGCATCTGAGGGGCTCGTTGCATCCTTATTGCACTCCATCGTGAGTGTGTAATCAGCACCACCTCATGAGAGTAGAACTCAAACAGAGCATCAAATCATGGCTATCAACATATCACAGGGCCCAATATGATATGCAGATGCATTTAATGCTATGACATGCTCAACATGATATGTATACATGCAATGCCAAGAAAACCACCTAAACAGCATACAGTAAACACAAAATAGCTCAGGCGTCATCATGAAATACAGTTCAGCATGCACAAGTATATTCACATGCCTATCTCAAAGTTGTAATCACAAGCTCAATTCGTATCTTTGCTCATATCTTACCAAATACCTCAATATAGCTCATGGCCAGGACAGCTCAGGGCCACCAAATCAAGATAGAGAACCACAAGAAGCTACAATCCGTACAACATATAAGAAATCAGCTTGGATTCAAGCTCCAACATCTCACGGCCAAAGCTTCAAAGTTCGGCCAGCTGATACTCAACCTCAATATCAAAACTCAGCTCAAGTAATAACAAATAAGGGTCGAAAACAGCACTTAAAACATTGATTACCTGAAACAAAGCTCAACTTGGCCGAAATCAAAAATAATAGCTCCCGAAGCTCCTCTTCGCTTTCTCGGTTCGGCCTCTACACGACTCCAAACTGGAATAGGGTTGTAGATCTTGGAAATGGGTTTCCAACGGTACCTCTCTTTTCCAAATCTAATAGGTCAAACTCCGGCAATCGAAAAATAAAGGTAATGAATGAGCAATGTATCGACCAGGGTTTGAATAAGAGACGAACCTTACTCTAGGAAAAAAATTTTTTTTTAAATAAAGTGTGGAATAAACATTCTTAAAAAAAAACATAGTTCGTCCACCGAAAACTTTCCTCAACATCACTTTAAAACATGAATAAATAAATATCCCAAAAACATTAAATCATTCATTTTGTCTTAAAACCAGAGTAAATAAAATGCGGAATCTGAACATGTCTCATCAAACAAAACTTAAGAAGTGGTCACGGGGTAGCAGCTGCAGGGGGCGCTCAGAGGTCCTCACCATCGGTCGGGATAAAATCAACAGGATCATCACCTGCACCATTTAAACCTACTGAGTCTAAAGGTCCAGCATGATCTATCTGATATTAACAAAGTAAATATAATAAAACCACATTCAATTACATAAGTATCGTAAAAATAGCTTTAAGACATGCTTGCATGGATGATCGTAAAACATGAATCATAAATCACTCGTAACATTACATAATCGTATATCATAACATAATAAGGCATGACATAGCATAACATCAAAAGACGTGTGAGTCGTATCCATGATGTGTGGGCCGTTACATTAACGATTGGTCAACCATAAGAAACCAACGTACGTGACGATGCGATTCACCAGACCTTACCTCAGGATCGCTCACCCCTCTATGTTGCCACTTCACCATTCCGTGAACACATGGATCCATAAGCTCATTATAACATTAACAGAGGTTCATCGGCTCGGTATCCCGGATCCGCTCATCGTCTACTTTGCCACAAATCACTTCAATCCCTCAAAATATTTTCTTTTTTGTACATGTCTTTAAAATTTCATAAACTTTCATGATGCGTGTACTTCATAAAATATGAAATATAAAAGGTTTAGCCCATCAATATATATTTAATTTCTTTTAAATAAATACATAATCATATACGTAAAAAATACTATATATATAATTAAATATATATTTATCGGCTTGTACATTTTCTCCTCCCGGTCAAGGACTGGTTCAAGTGTCTGGACCACTAATTGTAAGCCCAAAAGCCTAGAGTTAAACTTAAAATGAAACATAACCCTAAACTTGACTTGACCCATTAAACTAAAATTATACTTTAAAATTGATAATACTCGGTCCTTCAAACTAAAAATCAGACATTAAAATTGACAAAATAATAGTCCCATAATTTTAAAATCTAGCTTTAAAACTTAATACAACTTATTAGGCTCATATATAAAGAAAATTTTGACTTTAAAAGTTAACTTAAAATAATTGACCCATTTTCCTTAAAATTGATCTTAAACTTTAAAATAAAAATACCCGGTCCAGAAATAATGACTCGGACCAGACTTAAAATATTTGACCTGACCCTTAACTGACCAACCCGGTCCGATCGAACCCACCAAACCGGTCCAGCTAAACCGGACCACTAACAAAAAACCCTAGCGCCGCACCTCCTAACCACCCACGACAAAAGCCCATCGCCCGACCTGCTTCGGCCACCCTTGGCCGGAGCTCCGCCGGTAGGACCACACCTAGGTCCGGCCAGTTCCCTTGGACCAAGCCAAGGCCCCAATCGTGAGCCACAACGCACGGCCAAAGCACAAGAAGGGCGCAACCGTGTGTGGCTCGGGGAATGCGATCACCCATCGGCCTTGGCTTGATCTTGGCTCGACCATGATCAAGCCCTCATACACTCGCCTCAAACCACCTCTAGACCCATTAGGACCAAACCTTAGCCTTTTGAACCGTCCGTGACCGATCACATCAAATAAACGAATTAAATACATATTGAAAATCATGATACATGCATGGATCTCAAATAATAAAAATAGATCTAATCGATTCACAACCCATTCATGCAACATCATTTTGAAAACAGCATATTATGATTTAAATGATGAGAAAAAGGGAGATAGAACATGCATTTTTGAAGAGCTATGAAGAATACGCGTTACCGGGACGGAGGACTCGAGGTGGGGCGATCAAACCTTCAAAAATCACCAAGAAATCATTGGATCTAGAGAAAAGGGGAAGAGGGCGGCTTGGAGGGAGGAGGAGGAGGAGGAGGCTAGGTTTCGAAAATACTAGGGTTGAGGGAATGAAAGATGTCCCAAAAGACCCCTCTCAAGGATTTAATTAGGAAAATAAGGGAGTTTTCCTATACTAACCCCTCAATAATTAAAAATATTAGTTAAACTCTAAATTTAAACTTTGAACCTTCAATTTTCGTAATATAAAGTCCCTTAAATTTTAAAATGTATCTCATTAAAATAGCCGGTATAGGTGAAAAACGGGTTTCCCTCGCCCAATAAACATAAAATCTCATTTTTCGTAAAGGCTGCTTAAAATAATAAAATTTTAGCTCTTAAAAATATGAGGGTTTAAAAACTCAAATAAATTTATGTCTCGGTCGTCCCCAATCTTGTCCACGCGTCCGGAACTCGATCATGCTAAAAACATGACATGAACATCTTAAAACATTAATTTAACACTTAATCACATATGGCACATAATTTTCTAAAAATGATTTTCCCCCTTGTCATGCACTCATTCTCACATAATCAGGATTTCTGGGAGTTACAACTCTCCCCCCTTATAGAAATTTCGTCTCCGAAATTAGGTTACGTACCGAAAAGCTCCGGGTAG
Source organism: Dorcoceras hygrometricum (assembly GCA_001598015.1). Taxonomy (NCBI): domain Eukaryota; kingdom Viridiplantae; phylum Streptophyta; class Magnoliopsida; order Lamiales; family Gesneriaceae; genus Dorcoceras; species Dorcoceras hygrometricum. The sequence continues at coordinate 266,676 of KV017493.1, read as the reverse complement.
CGCGTCCGCATATCAACTTCGGTCTCCCAGGTAGCCTCATCCTCTGAGTGATTCTACCATTGGACCTTGACCATCGGAATACTCTGCGCTTTAAGCCTGCGCTCCTCTCGGGCCAAGATCTGAACCGGTCGCTCCTCGATGGTGCTAACTGAAGCGGCTCAAAGTCTAACACATGCGACGGATTTGGAACATACTTCCGTAGCATCGAGGCATGGAACACATTATGCACGGGTGACAGACTGGGTGGTAGTGCTACCCGATACGCCAACGTACCAACCCTCTCCAGAATCTCAAATGGTCCAATAAATCTCGGACTGAGCTTGCCTCTCCGACCAAAATGCATCACGCCCTTCATGGACGATATCCTCACGAATACGTGATCCCCTACAGCCAACTTCAGATCTCTGCTTCAACGATCGGCATAACTCTTCTGACGACTCTGGGCTGTCCTCATCCGATCTTGTATCCTGGTCATAATATTTGTTGTCTGCTGCACCAGCTCTGGCCCAGTCAATACTCTCTCGCCAACCTCGTCCCAGTGCAAGGGAGATCGATATCTCCTCCCGTACAGAACCTCATATAGAGCCATCCCAATCGATTCCTGGTAGCTGTTATTGTACGTGAACTCTACCAAAGGCAATCTAGACTCTCACGTACTCTGAAAATCTATGACACAGGCTCTTAGAAAATCCTATAGAATCTGGATGACTCTCTCCGACTAGCCATCTGTTTGTGGGTAAAGAGATGTACTGAACGACAACTTAGTCCCCAAAACGGCATGAAAGCTCCTCCAGAACGCAGATGTAAACCTGGTGTCCTGATCTGATACAATAGAGATTGGTAGGCCATGCAGTCTAACAATATCTCTAATGTATAGCTCTGCATACTGTGTCAAGATGAAAGTGGTCTTCACCGGTAGGAAATGCACAGACTTGGTGAGTCGATCCACAATCACCCAAATCGCCGTGTAGCCTCTGGGACTCCTGGGTAATCCAACCACAAAATATATCGTGATGTTCTCCCACTTCCACTCAGGTATAGGGAGTGGTTGTAGTAACCATGCCGGTCTCTGACGCTCTGCCTTGACCTGCTGATAGGTCAACCACTCGGATACAAACCGTCCGATGTCCTTCTTCATCCCCGGCCACCAATAGAGCGTCTGTAAATCTCTGTACATCTTCGTACTCCCTGGGTGGATGGAGTACGTCGATGCATGAGCCTATGATAAAATCTCAGCTCTCAACTGTCCAGTACTCGACACCCACATACGGCCCCTGAAAAGAATGATCCCATCCTCAAATGTATACAGACCTCGTCCGCTGGCCTCATCTCGCCATCTCCACTGTTGTAACTGCTCGTCAGTGGCCTGACCGTCTCTAATCCGATCTCGAAGAGTCAGCTAAACTATGAGCACTGCTAAACTCGGTGCACAGCCTCCTGAATTGAACTCCAATCCAAATCTCTGTATCTTAGCCTGTAGTGGCGTCTCGACTGATAAGCATGCCACCACTGAAGTCCTCCATCTCAAAGCATCTGCAACCACATTAGCTTTACCCGGATGGTAGCTGATGTCACAGTCATAATCATTCACCAACTCTAGCCACCTGCGCTGCCTCATATTCAGCTCCTTCTGGGTGAAGAAGTACTTGAGGCTCTTATGGTCGGTGAAAATCTGACACTTCTCATCGTACAAGTAGTGTCTCCAAATCTTCAGTGCGAACACTACTGCTGCAAGCTCCAGATCATGTGTTGGGTAATTCTGCTCATAACTCTTCAGCTGTCTCGACGCATATGCAATAACCTTGTCACCCTGCATCAGAACTGCACCTAAGCCTCTCAAGGAAGCATCTGTATACACCACAAAATCCTCATGATCCACTGACATAGTTAAAATTGGCGCTGAAGTGAGAGCCTCCTTCAACTGATCGAAGCTCCTCTGACACTCGGGACTACATATAAATTTCGCATTCTTCTTGGTCAGGGCTGTCAAGGGCACTGAAAGTGAAGAGAAGCCCTTGATGAACTTGCGGTAATATCCTGCTAAACCCAAGAAACTGTGAAACTCTGCTGCATTCTTTGGAATCCCCCAGTTCTAAACTGCCTCCACTTTTGATGGGTCGGCTGAAGTCCCATCTTTCAAAATGATATGCCCAAAAACGCCACATGCTCAAGCCAAAACTCGCACTTGCTGAACTTGGCATACAATATGTTCTCTCTCATAGCTGCAGTGCGGTCTGCATATGCTTTCTATGCTTTCCTAAGCTCCTCGAGTAGACCAAGATGTCATCGATGAAAACGATGATGAACTGGTCTAAGTACTACCTGAAAACCAGGTTCATCAAGTCCATGAATATCACTGGGGCATTCTTCAGTCCAAACGGCATCACCAAAAACTCGTAGTGGCTGTAACATATCTGAAATGCAGTCTTGGACACGTCCTCCTCCTTGACTCGCAACTGATGGTACCCTGATCTCAGATCAATCTTGGAGAAAACCGAAGATCCCTGCAGCTGATTAAATAAATCCTCTATCCTCGGGAGTGGGTACTTGTTCTTCACTGTAACTCGGTTCAACTCTCGATAGTCGATGCACAACCTCACACTGTCATCCTTCTTCTTAACAAACAGTACTGGTGCGCCCCATGGAGAAAATTTGGGGCGAATGAATCTCTTGTCGAGTAACTCCTGAATCTGCTCCTTCAACTCCTTCATCTCTGTAGGAGCCAATAGGTATGGTGCCTTAGAGATGGGCATTGTACCTGGTGCTAACTCAATCGAAAACTCCACCTCTCGCTTCGGTGTAACTCCCACAACGTCATCAAGGAAAAAATCTGCAAAGTCTCTGACTACCTCCACCTCAGACAGTGAAGGGCCTGCTGAATCTCCTGAAGTGGTAACACTGGCTAAGAACGCCTGACATCCAAGCTCAACTAGCTTCCTGGCCTGTAGAAAAGATATATAAATGGGCTTTCGCGGTCTCCTCGCTGCTTCAAAGAGGAAAGTCTCCTGCCCTGGTGGCCTGATCGTCACTGAACTCTGATGGAAATCAATCACCACTCCATACTCCGTCAACCAGTCCATCCCTAGAATGAGCTCGAATCCTGACATCGGCAATACGATCAAATATGATCTGACTGCATGACCCAGGAACATCATCACCAATCCCTGAACCAAACTGGACATCGATATATCCTCTCCTGACGGAATCGTCACTGCGAGAGCCACATCCAAGCTCTCCGGAGTAATACCCATCCTCTGAATGAACACACTCGAGATGAACGAGTGAGTCGCCCCTGAGTCTAGCAAGGCAAGGGTAGAGACACCCAAAACACGGATTTCACTTGAAATCGAAACGTCACACAGGCACGTGTTTAAAATTAATCTAGGTTCCCAAAACAGTATGGATTCCTAAAAAAATTACTAAGTTTGCTATTCCTACCCGTCTAAGTTCTCAAGACAAGTCCTAGAAGATCTAACAGTTATACTTAGATTCAATCCAGTGACCTAAGGCATAGAATCTCCTAGCAGTTCTCTACTCAGCATGCAAATTTAGAACACCCAATTATCAACATACCAAAATCACGGAAACGACGGAAATTCTAAAGAAGAATACCTATGAGCAACGTCGTGTCTGGATCTACAGCCTCCGCCTGCATCACGTAGATACGACCAGTGGACTGTCACTTCTTAAGGTCATCCTTAGAAACATGCCCCGGCTCCTTGCAGTGATAACACCTACCTGAACCCTCCATGCACTGTCCTAGATGATTCTTATGGCACACCTGACAATCGGTATCCCTCCAGGTCTAGAGGCATTAGCCCCCTGCTGTTGTGGCCTCGAGGAGTTGGGCCCTTGGGAGGCCCCTAAACGGTCTATTCACCGGCTGCTGCGAAGACTGTCCTCTGGCGGGCTGATGTAACTGCCCTTCCACTGATAATCGTCCCTCATATCCTTCTGGTCTCTCTCAGACCGGTAAGATCGGTTTACTACAGCCATATACGTAGCCACGTCCGCCCTATTGACATCGTGGCGGATGTCTGGTCTCGAACCATCGGTAAATTGCCTCAGCTTCTCACTCTCCACCAGCGCGATCGAGGGCACAAAGTGACACCCTCGCTCGAACTGCCGGACATACTCGGCCATAGACTTGTCTCCCTGGCGGAGACTCATGAAATCTCTGATTAGCTGACTCCGGGCGTCAGCAGTGGGATGTCTGGTCTCGAACCATCGGTAAATTGCCTCAGCTTCTCACTCTCCACCAGCGCGATCGAGGGCACAAAGTGACACCCTCGCTCGAACTGCCGGACATACTCGGCCATAGACTTGTCTCCCTGGCGGAGACTCATGAAATCTCTGATTAGCTGACTCCGGGCGTCAGCAGTGAAATACTTCTCGAAGAAAACGACCCTGAACCTCTCCCAGGTCAGGCTCTCCAGAACCAATCCAACCAATGCGCTCTCCCACCAAATAGATGCATCCCCCTTCATCATGAATATGGTGTATCGAACCTTATCGGCATCCTGAAGACCCATATAAGCAAAGATGGTCTCCAGCGAATGGATCCACTCCTCAGCAACAAGCGGATCAGTAGTCCCTGAAAACTCCTTGGGTCCCTGCTTGCGGAACTGCTCAACCACGTCCTCCTCATGCGACTTCCCCGAACACTCCGACTGCCTCTCAAGCAACCTGGTAATCCCGGCTAGCATATCCACACTGGCCCTCTCGTATGGCGTCAACTGTGAAGGTGGGGGAGGAGGAGGGGGTGCATCGTCATCCTTCTGATCTCTAGCACATCTGGGAGGCATACTGGCACCCAAAACCTTTCACGTAAATCTAAGCGCATGATTAAGCGTCTAACTCTTAAACTCTTAAGGTGAAACTCATACCATAACATGCATCATGCAAAAATATGAATCGTAAAAATCTTAAACTTACAGACTGGCAGTGCGACTTCTGAGCTCTACGCAGCAGGCTAATACCCAACCAGAACCACCGCTCTGATACCAACTAAGACGAACCGTACTCTAGAAAAAAAATTTTAAATAAAGTGCAGAATAAACATTCTTAAAAGAAAACATAGTTCGTACATCGAAAACTTTCCTCAAAATCACTTTAAAACATGAATAAATAAATATCCCAAAAACATTAAATCATTCATTTGTCTTACAATCAGAGTAAATAAAATGTGGAATCTGAACATGTCTCATCAAACAAAACATAAGAAGTGGTCACGGGGTAGCAGCTGCAGCGGGCGCTCAGAGGACCTCACCACAAGTCGGGATAAAATCAACAGGATCATCACCTGCATCATTTAAACCTAGTGAGTCTAAAGGTCCAGCATGCTCTATCTGATACTAACAAAGTACGTATAATGAAATCACATGCAAGCACATAAGTATCGTAAAAATAGCTTTAAGACATGCTTGCATGGATGATCATAAAACATGGATCATAAATCAGTCGTAACATTACATAATCGTATATCATAACATAATAAGGCATGACATAGCATAACATAAAAAGGCGTGTGAGTCGTATCCATGATGTGTGAGCCATTACATTAACGATTGGTCAACCATAAGAAACCAACGTACATGACGATGCGATTCACCAGACCTTACCTCAGGATCCCTCACACCTCTATGCTGTCACTTCACCATGCCGTGAACATATGGATCCATAAGCTCATTATAACATAACAGAGGTTCACCGGGCTCGGTATCCCGGATCCGCTCATCGTCTACTGTTGGATCTGTTTTTACATATCAGAATCTTAATTTTGATTAACACAAAACCTGCTGCTATTTTACTAACGATTTAAATTAAGTGCGCAACATTGAGCTGAAACACAAAGACACGAACTGGACCAGATCGGACGCGAGCTCGAACAGTACGCTGTTCACATGTCCAAGCTGGAACAATGAGGGGACGCCCGAGCTGGTACAATAGAGGACATGTCTAAGCTGGAAAAGTAAGGGGACACCCGAACTAATCTAGCAGTAGACATCAAAGCACAGAGCAAGTGCAGCGTATAGAAGTTCAATGGAGAAGAAGATGTACAGCGCTCAGAACAGAATAGATTAGAATCAGCTCAGAAAGATTAGAAGCATGGTAGTAATCAGGATAAGCTGAGCGACCAGTTGGGAAAAACCAGCTCAACAACTAGCTGGTAGAGACCAGCTGGGTGAGATCAGTTGAGTGACCAACCCAGAGTTCAGCAACCAGCTCAGAGAACAGAGACCAGCTCAGAGTAAAGCAGTTTGAACACAAATATTTGTAAAGATTGAATTAACGTTGTTCAAACTGATTTGCTTCGTCCTGTTCAAATGAGGTACAAATTCATAGAGCTAAAATTCAGAAAAGGCTGCGACGTAATTAATGAAGAGGTCTATAAAGCCTGAAAACGCATTAAATGACAAAGGACACAAGGTAAAACATTGTCAGAACTTTTCAGAAGCCTTTTCAACGGCTAGGAACTTGTGTCCAACGGATATAATTTTCATAAGAGGCTATATATATGAGAAGACAGCAAGCTGAAAAAAAAGAAGAGAAGAGAGAGCACACATACAATGACAGAGAAAAACAGAAAGAAAAGAAATAGGAAGAAAATGAGTTATCAGCTTTGAAGAAGCACTTTCCAGTGTGTGAGAATACATTTGAGAGAGCTTACACTGTAATTTCTCACACACGATTCACTCACAGTTTTGAGAAATGAGCTGTATAGATTAGTGAGTGAATCACAAACATCAAATCATTGTAGTCTTTGGACAGAAACGTTAAACAAGTCTATGTAGTCTTTCTCACTGAGGCATTAAAGAAGTGAGTTAGACACACGCAGCTTGCGGGCTGTTGTGCAGTGGTGGTTGCTAGGAGTTTTGTGGCTGCTGGTCATAGGAGTGGGTTGTAGTGAGAGTCGCTATAATCAAAGCCTTTTAGTGGATCCTTCGCAATTGCAGAAGAATTGGAGACGTTGGAGATTCAGCTCCGAACTTCCATAAACAAATTCGCAGTGTTTGTTTCTTTACTTACTGCATTTACAGCCTTCTGCATCTGCATGCATACATGTTTAAAACCAGTTTATTGCTTTCAATTTACAGAGGGTAGTTCAGGTTTATTTCTGCATGATTTTTATCAGACCTGATCTACTTCTCGGTGCTCAAAACCTTTCAAAAACATGAGTTATTGCAGCTCGAGATTTAACAGACCAGATCATGCGATCAGCTCACAGCAGCGCTGCGAGTTGGTACCAGCTTCGGCGCAATATGGTTGTTGGTTGCGTACTGATTTTCAACTTGTAAATTTCAAATGCACGTAACTTGAGGGTTCGGTGTCTTTGGCTTTGTGAGAGCCAACGTGAGTTGTGTGAAAGCTCACGGACACCCCCCGGTTTTCGATCCTATCATCTACTTTGCCACAAATCACTTCAATCCCTTAAAATATTTTCTTTTTCGTACATGTCTTTAACATTTCATAAACTTTCATGATGCGTGTACTTCATAAAATATGTAATTTAAAAGGCTTAGCCCCTCAATATATATTTAATTTCCTTTTAATAAATTCATAATCATATACGTAAAATACTACATATATAATTAAATATATATTTATGGGCTTCTACATTTTCTCCTCCCGGTCAAGGACTGGTTCAAGTGTCTGTCCCACTAATTCTAAGCCCCAAAAGCCTAGACTTAAACTTAAAATGAAATTTAACCCTAAACTTGACTTGACCCATTGAACTAAAATTAAACTTTAAATTGATAAATTACTCGGTCCTTCAAATTAATTATCAGATATTAAAATTGACAAAATAATAGTCCCATAATTTTAAAATCTATCTTTAAAACTTAATACAACTTTTATTAGGCCCATAACTAAAGAAAATTTTGACTTTAAAAGTTGACTTAAAATAATTGACCAATTTTCCTTAAAATTGGACCTTAAACTTTAAAATAAAAATATCCGATCCAAAAATAAAATGACTCGGACCAAACTTAAAATATTTGACCCGACCCTTGATTGACCGACCCGATCCGAGCAAACCCACCAAACCGGTCCAGCCGAACCGGACCACTCACGCAAAACCCTACTGTCGTGCCTCCTAGCCACCCACGACAAAAGCCCATCGCCCGACCTGCTCCGGCCACCCTTGGCCAGAGCCCCTCTGGCAGGACCACCCCTAGGTCCGGCCGGTTCCCTTGGACCAAGCCACAGCCCCAACCGTGAGCCACAACGCACAGCCGAAGCACAAGAAAGGTGCAACCGTGCGCGGCTCGGGGAATGCGATCACCCATCGGCCATGGCTTGATCTTGGCTCGACTATGATCGAGCCCTCCTCCAATCACCTCGAACCACCTCTAGACACACTAGGACCGAACCATAGCCCCTTGAATCGTCCGTGACCGATCACATCAAAGAAATGAATTAAATACGTGTTTAAAATCATGATACATGCATGGATCTCAAATAATAAACATATATCTAATCAATTTCATGCAACATAATTTTGAAAACATCATATTATGATTTAAATGGTGAGAAAAAGGGAGATAGAACATGCCTTTTTGAAGAGCTACGAATAATACGCACTACCGAGACGGAGGACTCGAGGTGGGGCAATCAAACCTTCAAAAATCACCAAGCAATCGATGGAGCTAGAGCAAAGGGGAAGGGGGCGGCTTGGAGGGAGGAGGAGGAGGCTAGGTTTCGAAAATACTAGGGTTGAGGGAATGAAAGATGTCCCAAAAGACCCCTCTCAAGGATTTAATTAGGAAAATAAGGGAGTTTTCCTATACTAACCCCTCACTAATTAAAAATATTAGTTAAACTCTAAACTTAAACTTTGAACCTTCAATTTTCGTAATATAAAGTCCCTTAAAGTTTAAAATGTATTAAATCTCATTAAAATAGCATGTATAGGTGAAAAACGGGTTTCCCTCGCCCAATAAACATAAAAATCTCATTTTTCGTAAAGGCTGCTTAAAATAATAAAATTTTAGCTCTTAAAAATATGAGGGCTTAAAATTTCAAATAAATTTACGTCTCGATCGTCCCCAGTCTCTTCCACGCGTCCGGAACTCGATCATGCTAAAAACATGACATGAACATCTTAAAACATTACTTTAACACTTAATCACATAAAATGACACATAAGTTTCTAAAAATGATTTCCCCCCTAGTCATGCACTCATTCTCATGTAATCAGGATTTCTGGGAGTTACAGAAGAAAATATATGTCGGTCACTCAGAGAAGATAGTATACGCGTGGTCTAACAAATGAGTAAGTGTTTGGTCAATGGGTCCTATATACTACTAAATCTCCCGATCTGATCTACATTACTTTTGGGCCAGCTATGACCTCCACACGTATCAGATCGCGTACTCAGATCAGATCGCGCACACCATTCAGCTCGTGCAATACCCAGCTCAGCTCGGAGCTAAAAGATTGGATTGCTCCTCATACACAGTAATCTCAGATCGCACCTACTCAGATTACGTACCGACCAGATCACGCTCACAGACACAGGTCAGCTCTCGCGCACACTTAGATTGCATGGCCCCCAGCACAGGAGAATAAGATCATCTTACACCAAATCTGACTAGATGAAACAGTTCACACCATGCAAGCAGCATCAGGTCACATTCTGGTCATTTCACACACACCAACATCTCTCACCCAGTACGAATGTCACCAACAGCTTTCACCACAATTGTTCTTCGCCATCAGCTTTCTTCCAAGCTGATTTAACTAAAATACACAGTACAAAGTCCTTGATCTTACTACACAGCTCAGAACGCTGTGTAAATTCCAAAGTTGAATCCAGTTTACGCCCTACTACTCAAACTGATATCAGCTCAACTCTCACTATCCAGATCAGGTTGCGTGCTTAGACTAGGACAAAGCATTCAGCTCAGCTTACGGTCTCCAGAACAGGACGTGCTACTTGGATCGGCACGCAACTCAACAACTCAGTCTAGGATACTCTAACCAGTACGCATCACTCAGGTTAGCTTGCGATGCTCTATTCAGCCTTCGATGTCTCGACCAGTTCGCAATACTCTCAGATTGTAGAGCACATAATTGGAGCAGCTAGCGATGGTCAACTCAGCTTGCGATCTTAGATCAGCTAACGTCTGATGCTCCCTACTAAATGAACAAATCTCTAAGCTTATCCTAACGCACCACTTCTAGCACACCCCAAACTGATCTCAAAACAATTCGCAACATCAGCTCTCCCTCACGAGAAACCCCAATCCGTTCATGCCTAAGCTGATCCATGCAAAACACCATACTTCATGACCCATTATCAGCTCAGACCGCTACACTTGACCCGTTCGCACTATAGCAGCAACGACTCAGCTCACAAACTCAGCATGGCTAAACACAGTACAATACTCACCTATCAGCTTGCACCCGATCTGGTCCAATCAATCAGCTCACAGTTTGATACCTCGTACCAGCACGTAAAAACACACCAGCAAGCTTCTAAGTGGAATCTCTCGTCAATATGTCCAGTGCACTGCAAGCTGAGTCAGTTCTCCACCAAACTCAAATCAGCTCACACTCCTAAAATCAGCACAGGCCAATCGAACAGCTCATGAGTATGAACTAGGCACTCGATCAACTCTTCCGGGCTCCACTAGCTGAAGCACCAACTGGGACAACTGAGACCTGTGTAACCTGAATCACAAACAACACAACCAAACAGTCCCGGAGGGACAAGGGGTCAAACCTCAGTATGGAGAACAAAGTGAAGTAGCAAAAGAGAATGTATGATATATGCAACTTGCTATGCAAATGCATGTCTGGTAGCAAGAACATCGGGTATCAAAACCGGAAGCCAAACGAAACGATCAAAGGCAATGTGTTGCAATGTCATCGGGAATTTGGGAGCTAACCGAGCGTTCCCAATGAAAATATATGTGTCTCATCATCTCGAGTGACAGGAGCTACCCGCCCGGTCACGACGGCATAACAAGGTGTCCTCAGACCACCCGCCTACCTATCCAGGGCACAGAAACTGAGGGGGCGGGAGCTATCTGGTGTGTCCTCGGTGCTATCCCTTGTGAGCATGAACATCAGCAAAATACTCCACGAGGAAGAAACTCATAAAAACATCAATGTGTCAGCTTTCAAAGGATTTCAAGGCTCAATATGATATGTGCATGGGTTCTATGCCATGACATGCTCAAATATAACACAAACAGAAAAACAGATCATATTACACATTACGCAAAATGCGCAGAGCACATAATCATACTCTACAAAAGCTGTAAATAACAGTTCCGATCTGTACCTCAACTCTGTTGGGGAAAGCGGTGGCGGATCCGGATCCCACTTCCCGGGGCGCAGCGGAAAAACAAAAATTTGCCCGGGAAGTGTTCAATACATTCCATATCATCTACAAACATTCATAGGGTGTTCGTAGATAGTTACCTTGCTGGCGTATAGGCGCCTGGCTCCGACCAGTTTCTCGAGGAAACCGGCACTTCAAAATGTAGGCGGCGGTAGAACGTCAATCAGGTCCACGACCGGATTCAATCTTCCTCCAATCAGCCTGCACTAGAAAGCTGATGGATTTGCCACGGACGGAATCACCTCGTCGCGGTGATCGAAACAAGTCCGATCACGAAGAGGGCGGCGGACGGCGGACGGCACACGGCGGCGCAAGGCGGCGGCGTGAGGCTTTAGAGGAGGGGGCGGCGGCCAAACTAGGGGAGTCGGGTTTTTGTGAGTTAAGTTATGTTATGCAACCCTAGGCTCAAGACTAAGTATAGGTGTGATGGACTTGAACCGGCCCATTGGACCTGGGGCGGGACCAGTCCAACGTATGAACATTCGGTTCATCCCTATCCGCGTGACTTCATCATAACTCCGATCGACGATCTGATCGGACCGATCTACACAGTTTCCAAAACTGAGCATTATGATGCGAAAACAATTTTTCAGATTACTTAGTCCAAAATGACAGTTTTGCCCCTCAACAGCGGGAAATCGCAATTTGACCCCTGTTGACTTTTAGAAAGTCGCAATCCCTAATCGAGAGTCGCTAGAGATCCGATAGCTATGCATACATCTTGGAGATCGAATAGTGACATCGCGAGTGTTACTAGGTAAACCCATTTACCTAAAATACTTCTAGTACTCTGGCCAGAGATTTATACACTATTATCCCCTCAGATAGCATAGGATATTCACGCATGTAAGCGAGCGGTGAATCCTCGACAACGAAGCATCGAATCCTACATGCATGGGGGTCTCACCCAATCCCGCCGCCTAATGACCCCAAGTGAGTCGGCAAACGAGTCAAAGTGAGACGCCTATCATGTAGAGTCTCAATGACGTTTTGAGTCGTGAGGACTAATCAGTACAACCAAGACCTCGGACTTATCCACTCGACAAATGGCAACCACTTGGAAAGTTCGAACGAGGGTAGTTCGATAGATCACCAGGTCACTATCTATCTGCATGCTCAGAACATCACAATGTTCCCTACCAATGAAACACGGTACTTCGCATCGCAGATACTAGTCTCAATCTCGGGCGGCCTTATCCTCATTTTGACGGCCCAATCGACTAGGAACGAGTTCAGAATATACAGTGACTATTAGATGTGTTTCATGATAGCCGTCATACCCACTATCACATCTAACATACACTATGGTGCATTCTAGGTCTTTATCCAACACTATTGTTAACATTATAGTCATAATGAAAATAAAGAAAGCCATGAATAAATGCGAATATCATATATAAAGATCATTTCATACAAGAGTCTATAAACCCACACGCCACAAGTTGGCTAGTTGGGCATATACTCTAACAATCTCCCACTCGCCCTAAAGCCAAATACTCATCAGACGCAGTCCCATTGTTTCGCGATGTTTTTCAACGGTCCTGTCAAGGGCTTCGTAAGTGGATCAGCAACGTTGTCCGCAGAGGCGACTCTCTCAACTGCTATGTCACCTCTAGCCACAATATCCCGGATTATGTGGTATTTCCTCAGTATATGTTTGGATCTTTGGTGAGACCTAGGCTCCTTTGCTTGCGCAACGGCCCCCGTGTTGTCGCAGTACACCAGGACTGGACCAACTCCATCAGGAATGACGCCCAACTCTTGGACGAAATTCCTTATCCAAACCGCCTCCTTAGCAGCAGCTGATGCTGCAATGTACTCAGCCTCAGTGGTTGAATCCGCGATGGTGTCTTGCTTGGAACTCTTCCAAGAGACAGCACCACCATTGAGCATGAATACAAATCCATAGGTATACTTCGAGTCATCCACGTCACACTGGAAGCTAGAATCAGTGTAGCCTTTCAGTTTCAGTTCACCACCCCCATAGACCATGAACATATTCTTAGTCCTTCGCAAGTACTTAAGAATATCCTTCACAGCCTTCCAATGCAATTGGCCGGGGTTGGCCTGGTAGCGGCTCGTGACACTTAAAGCATATGCGACATCCGGTCTAGTCGAGATCATGCCATACATAATACTACCTATTGCCGAGGCATATGGAATACGTGTCATACTCTCTATCTCCTCATCAGTCTTCGGACACATAATTAGATAGAGTGACCCCGTGGCACATAGGTAGGTGTCCTCTCTTGGACTCTTCCATAGAGAACCGCTTAAGTATGGTATCGATGTAGGTAGCTTGGGTGAGTCCGAGCATCCGTTTCGATCTATCCTGATAGATCTGTATTCCAAGAATATAGGATGCTTCACCCATGTCCTTCATCGAGAATCTACAAGACAACCATACTTTAGTTGACTGCAGCATTCCTACATCATTCCCAATGAGTAGAATGTCATCAACATAAAGTACGAGGAATGTCACAGCGCTTTTAACTAACTTCTTATATACACATGGCTCCTCGGGATTCTTGATGAAATGCAGCATTCCTACATCATTCCCAATGAGTAGAATGTCAATCAACATAAAGTACGAGGAATGTCACAGCGCTTTTTAACTAACTTCTTATATACACATGGCTCCTCGGGATTCTTGATGAACCAAATTCCTAATTGTTTCATCGAATCTCAGGTTCCAACTCCTCGATTCTTGTTTGAGACCGTAGATCGATCTCTGAAGTTTGCATACCTTATGCTCACTTCCCACAGATGTGAAACCCTCAGGCTGCGTCATATAGATCTCTTCCTTAATGTTTCCATTAAGGAACGCAGTTTTCACATCCATTTGCCATATCTCATAGTTGTACCATGCGGCTATGGCAAGTAAGATTCTAATTGACTTGAACATTGCGACTGGTGAAAAGGTTTCATCATAGTCAACACCTTGCCTTTGAGTGTAACCTTTCGCGACCAGTCGTGCCTTGTAGGTCATTACCTTACCATCAGGCCCAAGTTTCCTCTTGTATACCCATTTGCACCCAATAGGAACAATTTCTTCGGAAGGGTTAACAAGAGTCCAAACTTGGTTCGCATGCATTGAGTCAAACTCAGACTGCATTGCTTCAAGCCACAAATTAGAATCAGCATCGGAAATTGCCTCCTTGAAAGTTCTTGGATCAGATCCAACAACTTGATCACCTTGATCATCTTCAAGGAGAAAACCATATCTCTCAGGAGCCCTAGGGACCCTTTCGGATCTTCTAGGTGCGACCATTTCTGGTACTGGCTCTGGAGGTGCGAGAGACTCACTTGGTACTTCAGTTGGTTCCCGAACCTCTTCGAGTTCTACTATCTTACCTTTTCTATCAAGAAGAAATTCCATTTCCATAAAGGTGGCATTTCTAGAAACAAACACTTTTGTTTCACTGGGATAGTAGAAGTAGTATCCAATGGAATTCTTTGGATACCCAATGAAGTAGCATAAGATGGATCTTGTATCTAGCTTATCTCCCACTGTCTGCTTCACGTAAGCAGGACATCCCCAAATCCTCATGTATGAGTACTTGGGTGGTTTGCCCATCCATATCTCATATGGAGTTTTATCCACTGCCTTTGTGTGGACATTGTTCAACAACATTACCGCCGTTTCGAGTGCATAGTCCCAAAACGAGGTAGGAAGCTCAGTGAAGCTCATCATAGATCGAAACATGTCCATCAAAGTTTGATTACGACGCTCCGCTACACCATTGAGCTGTGGTGTGGCCGGAGGGGTCCACTGTGAGATAATCCCATTCTCTTTCAGATAGTCTTGAAATTCAGCACTTAAGTATTCACCACCTCGATCGGATCGAAGTGCTTTAATACTTTTGCCTAGTTGATTTTCTACTTCAGCCTTGAATTCTTTGAACCTTTCAAAGGATTCAGACTTGTGCTTCATTAAGTACAAGTACCCATACCTAGAGTAATCGTCGGTAAAGGTGATGAAGTATGTGTGACCGTACTTAGTACCAATACTAAATGGGACGCACACATCAGTATGGATCAAATCCAATAGGCCTTGAGCACGCTCACCCTTGCCCTTAAAGGGTTGCTTAGTCATCTTTCCCTTAATACAAGATTCACAAGTCGGTAGAGAGTTAATGTCTGACAGATCAAACATGTCACTCCTAACTAACTTGTTCATCCTATTTAGAGAAACATGACCTAGCCTAGCGTGCCAAAGTTGTGCTGGGTTTAAGCTATCGTGTTTCCTTTTAATCGTTGTTGTATGTATTTCGACATCGCGAGTTGGAACGTCTTTTAATTTTAAGGTGTATAAATAATTTTCGCGTTCTTCAATACTAATCAAACATTCATTCTTGTAAATATTGCAAATCGAATTAGCAAACATACAAGAATATCCATCACTATAAAGCATAGAAACAGAAATAATGTTCTTTATTAATTCGGGAACAAACAAAACGTTTCTCAATAACAACTTAAAATCAGAAGACAGAAATAAATAAACATCTCCTATAGCTACATCAGCAACTCTTGCTCCATTGCCAAGCCTCAAGTGGGTCTCACCCTCTCTAAGACGTCGGCTTCTTGTCATCACCTGCAAATCATTGCAGATATGAGATCCACATCCGGTATCAAGTACCCAAGAAGTCGAATTAAGAGACATATTTATTTCGATATAGAACATACCTTTTGCAGTTTGCAACTGCTCGAGGTATTCCTTGCAGTTCCTCCTCCAATGCCCAGGCTTGTGGCAGTGGTGGCAAACATCCTCAGACTTGTTCGGCTTGGAAGCCTTTGCCTTTGGCTTCTTAGTGGGCTTTTTCTCCTTTGCAGGGGCAGAACGCTTCTTACCCTTGCGTCTGGGCTCCTTCTTCGCAGAGGAAGAAGATCCCATGAGGAGGACAGGCTTGTCCTTCTTTATGGTTCCTTCGAACACTACAAGCATGTTAACCACCTCTTCAAGGGTGGCTGCCAGCTTGTTCATGTTGAAGTTGACCACAAAAGGGTAGAATGCAACAGGCAGTGAGAGGAGAAGCACATCCACAGACAGTTCGTGTGGAAGTGTGATATCAAGGCCCGACAGCTTTTCAACGAGCCCAATCATACGAACCCCATGCTCGCGGACCGAAGTCCCATCGCGCATGCGGCTTGTCATAAGCTCCTTGACAGCCGTGAACCTCTCATGTCGAGAGTTCTCCCCATACAGTTCTTTGAGATGAAAGAGTATGTCAGCAGCATACTTTGTCTTGTCAAAGCGCCGTTGCATTTCGTCAGACATCGATGTCATCACATAGCATCGAGTCTTAAGCTCGTCGTCCCACCATTGCTGAAGCGTCACCAGCTCCTCAAGGCTGATTGATGGATCTGTTTTGACAGATCCTGATTAAGTTTTGAAATTACACAAAACCTGTTATTGTGTTTCTAACAATTCCACTTGAGTGTACAGATTCCAGGATCGAAGAAGAAGATCAGCAGTAGCAGTAATCTGTCCAGCCGATGGTTCTCAATATTAGTTCAGCAGTTGGTTTGGTGCATACATTTAGACGGCAGCTGGATTAGCAATGGAGACGTCCAAAGTTGAATCAGCTGTTCGTAATCAGGCGGAGGCCAAGTTGAACCAGCGGGAGCGACGTGAATCAGCTGGAACGATGAGAAGACTAGCTGCAAGCGCAAGAGATAAAGCGACGTCGTAGAAGAAGATTCCAGTCGCAAGTTACTGTTGAAGAAGCTGTTGTCAGTTACTATTCACGAAGCTGTCGGCAGTTGCCATTCATATTACTGTTAACGAATCTGTTAGCAGTCGCGATTCATATTACT
>KV017493.1:226923-248361 GCA_001598015.1 Dorcoceras hygrometricum | reverse complement strand
CGTGCAATTGCCTTAAATCAGGGAACAAGATTTGTACTATGCTGGGAATTAGTACAATATATAGAGGATGTTTGCACGGTAATGGAAAGAAGACAAATTAGCCGTAACAAGCGCAGAAAAGAATTGGAATCTATCTAACGGATATATTCGAACAGAGGCTATTTAAGGGAGAAGATTTGAAGGAAGAAGGTTGACGAGAGTGAAAAGATTGACGATTGATGATTGTTGTTGCACAGAAAAGAGAAAATAGAAGACAACAACAGAGGGAAGAACACAGGAAGATGAAGCAGTCGACAATCATTCTTGAGAGGAGCTTATTGTGTCGACTGCTGAATCTGTATTAGCTCGTTTAGGAGCATTTCCCTAGTGTGTGAGATGTATCTTTTGAGAGTTGTGCGTACACTGTAATTCTCACACACAGAGATTCATTCACATTCATTGTATAGTGAATGAATCTCAAAACCTTTCCAACACAGGTCCCGTCCAAGCACGATGACGTTAAACTCATGTGTATGTAGTTAGTCACACAGTTGCGGCTGGTGTGCATTTGTGAAGTCTAGGAGTTCTCACAGCTGCTGGTTGTGGCATCGGGTCTGTACACGAGTTGTAAGATCAAATCTTCTAGTGGATCCTTCTGAGGTGGAAGAAGGGGAGATGTAGGACATTGAGGTCCGAACTTCCAGAAACAAATCTGCGGTGTATCGTATCGTATTCTTTTATTCATTCAGCATCTGCATATTTACTTTAGCATCGCACATTCATTCTCGCATACGCATAAAAAGAATTCAGCACTTGCACGTTTACAGTTCAGCACTTGCATTTTATACTTAGCATCGCATACAGTTAGCACACAAGCACTTGCACAGTTTCGAACAGATTTATGTTGCACATAAATCTGTTTGAATCGTTTTAAAATATTAGGATTCAGTTCTCGTATTTTCCGCATGATTTTTAAATCATACCAGATCTGTCTCCGGTGCTCTGTGATTTCAAATGTTCAAGAACCTTGAGCTATTGCAGCTCCGTATTAGCAGCGCGAAAATTTTTTAATGTCTTTTAAACAGCGGCTGCTGATGTTTCCTTAGAAAAACAGGGACCAACACTGATATCAGTAGGGGCTTCCTTCGGAGGGTTCTTCTCTATCGTATAAAGAAGTTTCTCCGAAACCAACACAATGTTGAGGTTTCGAAGCCAGTCTTGGTAGTTCAGACCGGTGAACTTGTTGCTATCCAGTATAGCAGCGAGTGTGTTTTTGATCGAAGACATTATAAATGCAGTTATACTGAAAGGAAAAACAGACATGCATTACTAACTATATATGAAAAACGCTAAGACATAAAACAAGGTCGTTAAGTTTTATGAATTACCCTCCCACTATTTTAACGATTTCACCACCATCTAAATGAAATCGGGAAAGAAAGTTTCCTTAGTGGGTACACGGAGCCCAATCAAGCGATCATGGTCCCGAATAATATCAGCCAACCATGACCCCCAAAAGGTAGTTTCCAATTGCAACCGGTGCAACCTCCATGTATTCACCTCATGTCTAGTAAGGGCCCAATAATATGACGCCGTTTACTATCACGTGTCAAGATGACCCATCAATGTTGAGTCGTGAAGGACGGTCCCCTTAACGTCCCCAATAATATGAGCCAACGTTAAAGGGAGTTTCAACTGACTCACAACAATTGTCAATGGCGTGGACAGCTTTCCGGCATACATAACCCCCTCAATAATATGAGTCGGGCCATGTATGCGGGTAGCATCGGCGTACACCCATTGTTGATGGAAGGTAGGGATAATTTAAACAAATTTAAATTCCCTTTAGCTTATCGAATAAACTTTTAATCTTGATATTAGTTTTAAATCGTATTTAAAACGAGGGGTTTTATTTTTGAAAATTTGGTCTCATGAAATAATTTTAAATCAAATTTAAAACATTCGGATTCAACATATATATCAAATATATAAATAACTTTGGGATGATCGATCGCGAGAGCTATGCGGTCCGTGGTTGCCAATCACGGACCTGGGTCCAATCCTAGGTGAAATACAATATGCAATGCAATCCTATTACATTTGCTTCCGGTTTTACAGATCTTCGGTCTTCAATATCTTTGATCGTCATGGGCCCACCATCTTCAAAAGTCCTCCCACTAAGTCTAGTAATTTACAATTAAATTTCATGACACATAAGGGATACATTTTACAAGGGGTGGGAACGGGCCACAAACAGACCCACTTTAATAAATGATAATCAATTATATTAAATACAACTGAAATCGCAAAACCTAAAGCATACACTTAACACATTGGGCACCGCTCTCGATCATCCCAAACATGCAATCAATCTAATTAATTTGCATAAATTAAATAATCAAATTATTTACCACAAAATCATATTTTAATCATAAAATCGCATTTTATAATAAAATCGCATTTTGTCGATAAAATCAAATTTTAATCAACAAAATCATATTTTAATTATAAAATCATATTTCACAATTGGCCCAAAATCTCAAAAATTCCAAAATCGACCAAAATCGGCCCGATATCGAATATCGGCCCGAAAAATTCATGGGCTGCCCGGGACAGGCCCGAACAAAACCTAGAAGGAAAAATCAGCCATCGCAACAATCTGCCAGAGACATCGCCGGACGGCGGCCGCCGCCGCCACCATGCATGCCGCGGCCATGCCGCGCCGCGCACGTTGCGCGCATCAACGCGCAACTTGCGCCCAACGTTGGCGCATCCAGCATCTTATGGCCGGCCACCACTGGCGCAACATATTGCGCATAGCGGCAGCGCGATGGACGCGCAACGCCGGCCACCAGATCGCGCAACGTGTGTGCGAAATCAGCAACGCTGGTTGGCCGCCATGCGCATCCAGTGCGCATGGTTGTGCGCGCGATCAAGCGCGCGCATCGGCAGGTGGTTGCCGCCGCCCATGGCGGCGGCCGATGGCCATCAAACAATTATTTTTTTTGTTTTCAATTTCAAAATTTTGAGATCCATGCAATTCAGGCAACAATGTATTGAAGGATCCGAGCCTTTGCTCTGATACCACTGTTGGGGAAAGCGGTGGCGGATCCGGATCCCACTTCCCGGGGCACAGCGGAAAAACAAAAATTTGCTCGGGAAGTGTTCAATACATTCCATATCATCTACAAACATTCATAGGGTGTTCGTAGATAGTTACCTTGCTGGCGTCTAGGCGCCTGGCTCCGACCAGTTTCTCGAGGAAACCGGCACTTCAAAATGTAGGCGGCGGTAGAACGTCAATCAGGTCCACGACCGGATTCAATCTTCCTCCAATTAGCCTGCACTATAAAGATGATGGATTTGCCACGGACGGAATCACCTCGTCGCGGTGATCGAAACAAGTCCGGTCACGAAGAGGGCGGCGGACGACGGCGACACACGACGGCGGCGGCGTGAGGCTTTAGAGGAGGGGGCGGCGGCCAAATAGGGGGTCTAGGGTTTGTGTGAGTTAAGTTGTGTCATACAACCCTAGGCTCAAGACTAAGTATAGGTGTGATAGGCTTGAACCGGCCCATTGGACCTAGAGCGGGCCCAGTCCAACGTATGAACATTCGGTTCATCCCTATCCGCGTGACTTCATCATAACTCCGATCGACGATCTGATCGGACCGATCTACACAGTTTCCAAAACTGAGCATTATGATGCGAAAACAATTTTTCAGATTACTTAGTCCAAAATGACAGTTTTGCCCCTCAACAGCGGGAAATCGCAATTTGACCCCTGTTGACTTTTAGAAAGTCGCAATCCCTAAAATTCTCCTCATATGCTCAACACATTGAGCTCAGTTTCTGTGCGGGAATCATGAATCCATTACTTGTGTGACCCTCAATGGTTCAGGGATACAGCTAGCCGTGGGCCCGCAACCATTGCGATTCCGAAATCACAATTTCGGACTTGCCCAACGGATCATGGTAAAGCACCTAGAAACATCGCCCCATGATTAGGTATCACTGATAGTGCCTGCAAGAACCAGTTGGTCGTGGTTAGCGTACAGTACGGTCCTGTCAACACATATATCTAGATCAGATCAACGACCATTGGTAAATCGAGAGTCGCTAGAGATCCGATAGCTATGCATACATCTTGGAGATCGAATAGTGACATCGTGAGTGTTACTAGGTAAACCCATTTACCTATAACACTTCTAGTACTCTGGCCAGAGATTTATACACTATTATCCCCTCAGATAGCATAGGATATCCACGCATGTAAGCGAGACGCATGTAAGCGAGAGGTGAATCCTCGACAACGAAGCATCGACTCCTACATGCATCAGGGTCTCACCCAATCCCGCCGCCTAATGACCCCAAGTGAGTCGGCAAATGAGTCAAAGTGAGACGCCTATCATGTAGAGTCTCAATGACGTTTCGATTCGTGAGGACTAATCAGTACAACCAAGACCTCGGACTTATCCACTCGACAAATGGTAACCACTTGGAAAGTCCGAACGAGGATAGTTCGATAGATCACTAGGTCACTATCTATCTGCATGCTCAGAAAATCACAATGTTCCCTACCAATGAAACACGGTACTTCGCATCGTAGATACTAGTCTCAATCTCGGGCGGCCTTATCCTCATTTTGACGGCCCAATCGACTAGGAACGAGTTCAGAATACACGGTGACTATTAGATGTGTTTCATGATAGCCGTCATACCCACTATCACATCTAACATACACTATGGTGCATTATAGGTCTTTATCCAACACTATTGTTAACATTATAGTCATAATGAAAATAAAGAAAGCCATGAATAAATGCGAATATCATATATAAAGATCGTTTCATACAAGAGTCTATAAACCCACACGCCACAAGTTGGCTAGTTGGGCATCTACTCTAACAAACTCCTGACAAACATTACCTCAACAGCTCACGCAACTGAAATGATCAGCACTAGCCAACCGCCTTCGGCTTCCCCAGATCTCGTGTAGAAATCTCGACAGAAACTTTCAATCTGCCACCAAGATAAAATCTGATAAAACTACACGAAATCAGCTTGGAAAAACTACAACTGAAACAGAGACGAGAGCTACCATCTCGAACTAGCTCGAACCTACTCCCCAAATACGATTTCTGGTTCTAAGCAAAGATGAAAATGAATACTGACACTTACACAAATTCGCTACCTAAATCGAAGAACAACTCGTCGGAAATCGTGAAAAGTCATATGCCTCGACTATCGTCGTTCTCACTCTTCCGACCAACCACCGGCTCCAAGATTGGTACGAAAATACAGGTTTGAAAAGATGAACCCAATGGTACCAACCTTGCTCCAATTTTAGTCGTCTACCGCTGGCTACCAGAGAAGATAAGGTTCGAGGAACAGTAAAGAGGGTTTCGTGATAGGGTATCAGCTCAGGCTCTCGATGTGAAAGAAATTATCTAACTGTCGAGAAAATGACTAAATGTAGCCAGAAATCCATAAATCCACAATGAGAAATCAAAATTTTGAACGGTTTAATTTTCTAATTTTAGTGCCCTTCTTTACCTTTTATTCAGCTATTCAACTTTCGTCTGAGCTGAATTTCAGTTTAGAGTAGGAACCGAGTTCGCAAGAGCTGTCCGATTGAATAATATCAAGAACCATTCAGGCTATTTTAAATTTGGTTCGATTTATGTTGGCTTGTGTACAAGCTTTAGTTTCAAAGATATTTTAAAAATGTGAGCTCATGCTTGTAGTTTTAATATAAATACACGCTTCGTTACTTTCTCAACACCACAATCACACTCTTTCAAAAGATTTTCATATTTAAAGCGGCGAAGAGCTCTCAACAAACCGACCAAACTTTCAAAACTCTTCAAAGTGATTTTTGGATCGTGATTGTAAGATATTCAACACCGGAGGGATTTCTGTTAACTGCGTTGTATTTGAGGCAAGAAAACTCTATTTTTTCTTGTTGTACTCGTGAAAACATATTAAGTTTCTTGCATGTTCTTAGAAATTTTTCATGGTTTGAGAAATATTGTGTTTTCAGAATAAATATGATCTTGCTTATGCTTATATTTGGTTCACAAAAGTGTAAATTCGTGTTTACCGGAATATTTTCATAAGAAGTTGAGTCGGTTTTTGGAAAATACTAAGAGCTACTACAAGCAGCTTACGAATTTAGGTTTCTTGATGTTTCCTTAGATATTTTGTTTTGCTTTCGTACTCAGGAAATCTTCTAAGCTATTAGTCGTTATTGAGCTAAGTTCGCTATCTGTTTCTTTTCTCTAAGCTAAGTCGAACCCATGGTCTGATTTCACTGTCTAAGCTGAGTTGACTTTATTTGTCAGGCCTCGTGCACAAACACAGAGTTAAACCACGCAAACGCTAGCGGAAGCAATAAAATAGAGGTTAAAATTTTCGCTTTTGGCCTGACAGAAAGATAACATAAGTTAAAGTACTACAATACTCAAAATATCCCAGCTTACAATCACTCAGTACAACAGTCGAGCATGTATCAAAATGCAAGAACACCTGAGTACACTGGATACAAAAAAGCACAAGGCATCCCCCGGCTAATAGTACTGATATACATAATATACTAGACTAACTGGGACACTCTAACCACCTCCTGGGGCACCACCAGCCGGGTCAACTCAACGACAAGCTGAGTAACCATGGTAACCTGAACAACAAACAGACAAACAAACAAACCAAGCCCCAGAGGGACATGGGGTCAAACCCCAGTACGGAGTGTTAGGCCTCGTGCTCTACTCAGAGTTAAACCACGCAAAACAATAGCGGAAGCATACAAAAGTAGCTTAAAATTTTTGCTTTGGCCTGACGATTAAAACATATAATTTAAAACACAACAATACTTAAAATATCCCAAATTAACAACACAATTCAGTACAACAGTACAACATTAAAACACATATCAAGTACCAAACAACATCCACTACAAAGCACAGGACAACACCGGCTATCAGTACTGATACATAATATGCTATACGCTAACTGGGACTCTAACCACCTCCTGGGGCACCTCCAGCTGGGTCTACTCCACGACCAGCAGAGAAACCATTGTAACCTGAAAACACATACAGGAAAACAATACCAAGCCCCAGAGGGACATGGGGTCAAACCCCAGTACGGAGAACAACTGAAAACAGCAGTTAGATAGCAACAGATAAAATGCAAATGCTATGCATGAGATCAAGGCTACAACCGAACACAGGAAGCCAAAGGATTCCAAGGACAGCTCAACAACTGAAATCCGAACAGAGGACAGTGGCCACAATGTGTGTGAGTATATGGGAGCTACCCACTCGTCTCAGCACACGGTACCAGGTGCATAAACAACGCTCAACCCGCTGTTGCCCAACACATGAGATGTGGGAGCTACCCACTCCGCTAACGGTGGCTAACAGATCCCAGCAGGGAGATGAGGAATGGGAGTTACCTGCGCGCCTCTACAAGCACCCTGGCATGCTCAATCAGCAAGCATAAGGCACGGCTACAAGAGATCTGAAACAACATGGAACAGATGCGTGTATGAAGTGCAACACAATGCAGCAGGTAACAAAACAATATACACAGCATCACAGAACAGCAAGCATAAGCACATATCCATGCCAAATCTCAACGCTGTAACAAGCTCACATCCGTACCTCAAGTCTCTGTGCAACAATTACTACAAACTGGTCCGAGCAACACACGATCCATCACCTACTAAGCCAAACACAAGCAATTACTGAAGGACCGAAGCACAGAAAAGCAACAGCTGGGAGCTACGAACTCAACCAGCGCTATCTACCCCATCTAACTCAACAGAGAGCTCTAAACAATACAAGGTAGAATCTGAACACTTACCCCAACAAGCTAGGAGCAAAATCCTACGCTTATGCTAACAGAATACAGAAGGGAGATGTCTTTGTGCACCTCACCAGCTTAAGAAAATGTCCGAAAGCTATATCCAAACGAAGCGTCGTAGCACGAGGAGTCCAACGCTACCACTCTTACTTCAATAGGAGCTGTCTACCGTCGGCAATCGGAGAAGATAAGGTTCGGTGAACAGTAGCTAGGGTATCGCGACAGAGTTTGCTATCGAGAAATATTCGAAGTGTCGGGAACAATAATAGAGAACAAGGCCAAGCTCCCTATTTAAATCTCACTGCTGACAGAAACTGGGAACAGATCCATCGACAACTCAAGCTATCACAGCTGATATTCCCGCTCACACCCAGATCTCACAACATATCTCACTCTACGCCAAAACAGCGATCACTTAAACCAAACGACGTCGCAGAGAGTTACTATCGCAACTGGACACGTCACCCGCTACTCACTGCTGAACAACTAACCAACATCTGATAGCAAGGCAACATCAGATCTCTCGTACAGCTGAAAGCTAACGCAACTCACAGCTGAGTCTCCTTCGCTAATCCAAAACGCTGTCGTTCCAACTAATCCAAACAACAACGTACCAACACCCGCTACTGAAAACACGCTAGGATACATCTGAATGCCCACGATAACATACTTCTCCTCAAAACTAAAAACCAACAATCCAGCGACAACTGCTCACGTCACCACTGCTGAACGCTAGCACTCAGCAAGGACCCACGCTAACTTCTGAACATATCTTAAGCCAAAATAACTCTCCAGACTTGATCCAAGGACTAAAACAAAACCCGACAGCTTCTTCAATCACATCGACGCAAAGCTGATCTCAATAAAACCCTATTAATTAACTCAATTAATCTCATCAGCTTTTCGGGTCTCACACAGAGAGCAACTGAAAAACAGAAGTTAAACAGCAACAGAAAATATGCAATGCTATGCGTGAGATGAGGCTACAACCGAAGGCAGGGAGCCAAAAGAATCTCAAGAACAAATCAATGACATCAACAGATCAACTGAGCAATGGTGGCCACTGTGTGTGAGTATAGGGGAGCTACCCACTCTTCTCAGCACACGGTACCAGATGCAGAACATAGCTCAACCCGTTGTTGCCCAACTCATGAGGTGTGGGAGCTACCCACTCCACTCATAGTGGCTAACAGATCCCAGCAGGGAGATGAGGGTGACGGGAGTTACCCGCTCGGCCTCTAACAAGCATCCTGGTACACACATAGATCAAGATACAAGGCACGGCTAAACAAGATCTGGATGCAACATGAATAATGTGTTTATGCGAAATGATAGCTTGCAAATAACAACCAACAGAAGCAAGCAGATAACAGCACAGAGGCATACACAGCGGCATACATAGTATCCATGCCCAATTCAACGCTGTAAAACAAGCTCACATCCGTACCTCAAGTCTGAGCTATAATTACAACAACGAAGTCCCGAGCAACACAGATCCGAGAACCTGCTAAGCAACAACGCACAAAATCTCAGGGACAGTAGCACAGAAACTACGAATTGGGAGCTACGAGCTCAACCAAATCTGTCCTACCCTTCTAGCACAACAGAAGGCTCTAAACGAAGCACAAGGGAGGATCTTAACGCTTACCCAACAAGCTACCTGAACGGCAGGAGAAATCCGGTGCTTATGCTAACAGACTACAGAAGGGATATGTCTTCGTGATCCACCTCCAGTTCCTCCCAAGTCTTCAAAAGAGACACCAAACGAAGCGTCTTAGCAAGAGGAGTCCAACGCTACAACTCTTACTTCAGTCGGAGTAATCTACCATCGGCAATCGAAGAAGATAAGGTTCGGTGAACAGTAGCTAGGGTATCAAAACTGATTTCCCACTCGAATCTGAATATCACATCAGATCTGGCTCTACGCCAAAATAGATCCTAACTTAACAACTCTTACTTCAGTCGGAGTAATCTACCATCGGCAATCGAAGAAGATAAGGTTCGGTGAACAGTAGCTAGGGTATCAAAACTGATTTCCCACTCGAATCTGAATATCACATCAGATCTGGCTCTACGCCAAAATAGATCCTAACTTACCCAAACGACGTCGCACAGAGTCTACTGTCATCTGAAACACGTCACCCGCTACTCAAATTGAAATGCTAACCAGCAACGCATCGCAACACTCAGATCCTACCGAAGTATGAAGATCAACGCCTCAAATCTGAATCTTACCCCCGCTAAACTAAACGCCGTCGTTCCAACTAATCCAAACGACGTAGTTTAGCTATTCACTACCGAAACACGCTAGCTATCCTTTGGACGCCTGTTATACCAGATCTCATCACCATAACTGAGCGCGAACACCCAACAATGACCAACACTCACATCTGAACAGATCCCACGAAAATTCCAAATATTCATATTTGATTCAAGGAATTACACCGACCCGATAACTAAGCGAAGCATACCAACACAAAGCTGGCTCATCCCAGATCTGTTCAAGCCAAATCTGGTCTATGATAAACCCGATTAATTAACTCAATTAATCAAATCAAATTTCAGGTCTCACATCTCTCCCCCACTAAAACATGATTTCGTCCTCGAAATCAAACACAATTCCGGATCAAGAGTTCAAGATAACTGGAACGAAAAACATAAGCAACCATCTACTGGGAAACAACCAGAAACAAACTAGTTATTGGAACCTGATACTACACTTACTCAAACAGATGCGGCCACTCACGTTGCATCTTCTCTTCCAGTTCCCAAGTAGCTTCTTCTCTACCATGTTAGCTCCACTGGACCATCACCAAAGGAATGGTCTTGTTCCTCAACTGTTTCTCTTTTCTATCCAAGATCCGCAAGGGATACTCCACATAACTCAGAGTCCGATCTAGCTCTACCTCGTCAGTTCTCAACACATGCGACGAATCTGGCTCATACTTCCTCAACATCGACACATGAAACACATCATGTAAGGAGGACAAATCTGGTGGCAACAACAGCCGATAAGCCAAAGGACCAATTCTCTCTAAGATCTCATACGGTCTAACATAACGAGGAGCTAACTTTCCCTTGAGACCAAATCTCATAACACTGTGGAAAGGAGAAACTTTCAGGAAAACTAGATCACCAAATTCTAAAGTTCTACGCCTCTTATTCGCATAACTGGCTTGGCGATCTTGTGCAGCTATCATTCGCTGACGAATCAGATCTACTTGATCTCTCATCTGCTGCACAAATTCTGGAGAAGACAGTTGCTTCTCCCCCACTTCTTCCCAACACACAGGCGATCTACACTTCCTGCCATACAAAGCTTCAAATGGTGTCATACCAATCGTGACCTGATAGCTGTTATTGTAAGAAAACTCAACCAAAGACAACGAGTCTTGCCAGCTACCATTAAAATCCATCACAACAACTCTCAACATATACTCTAAAATCTGGATAGTTCTCTCAAATTGGCCATCTGTCTGGGGATGATATGTTGTGCTCATCGCCAATCTAGTACCCAAAGCTATTTGCAAACTCTTCCAAAACCTGGAAGTAAACCTCGGATCACGATCTGAAACAATAGAAACAGGCACACCATGCAAATGAACCACAAAATCTACGTACAGCTTCGCCATATTATTCAAGGAATACGTCATGCTATAGGGAATAGTGAGCAGACTTCGACAATCTATCGATTACAACCCACACAGCATCACAACCTCTGCTGGAACGAGGCAAATGGGTCACAAAATCCATAGCTATGTGCTTAAAATTCAATTGGGGCACCCTAAGCTCTGCAAAAAACCACCAGGTCTCATCCTCTCGGCCTTAACCTGCTGACAATTGACAACGGGCTACAAAATCAGCAACATAACTCTTCAAACCTGCCCACCAGTAATGCTGCTTCACGGCATGATACATCTTCCTTGCATCAGGATGAACATTGTGTCTACTACAGTGCGCTTATCTTAAGATCTCCTCCTTCAAATCAATCAGATTTGGCACAACCAACCTGCCACGAAACCTCAAACAACCATCAGACGAGACAGTGTAATCCTCCAAATGTCTAGATCTCACCTTCAGCTTCAACTCATGGATAGATGAATCTGTCCTTTGAGCTGCTCTAACATTCGCAATAATCTGTGGCTCAACTTGAAAAGAAGATACCACAACATAATCCTCACCTGGATAAAACCGCCAACCAGTAGTGCTTAGAAGCTCATGGACCTTCAAAATCTGCAATGAAGCTAGCATCACCACTTGAGCCTTTCTGATCAATGCATCAGCAACTACATTCACTTTCCCAGACTGATATTGGATCTCACAATCAAAATCCTTAGGCAGCTCAATTCATCTACGCTGTCTCATGTTCAAATCTGACTGAGAAAACAGATACTGAAGGCTCTTGTGGTCTGAATACACCACAAACTGCTCGCCATACAGATAGTGGCGCCAAATATTCAAGGCAAAAAACACTGCTGCCAACTCTAAATCATGAACTGGGTAGCGATTCTCATACGGTTTCAACTGACGAGAGGCATACGCAATGACTCGACCATGCTGCATCAACAAACAACCCCAATCCACTCGAGGAAGCATCTCTTTGCACAAACCACAAAACCACCTAAACCAGATGGTAAATCTAACATAGGCGCGGAAGTTAGATTCTCTTTGAGCAACATAAAACTGTTCTCACACTGCTCAGTCCAAACAAACCTCTTGTCTCTCTGAGTCAACTGCGTCATCGGCTTAGCTATACTAGAGAATCCCTATATAAAGCGACGATAATAGCCAGCCAAACCTAAGAAACTACGAATCTCAGCAACATTCTTGGGGCGCTCCCAGTTAACAACAGCCTCTACCTTACTGGGATCCACATAAATACCTTCTACTGAAATGACATGACCCAGAAATACAACTCGGTCTAACCAAAACTCGCACATAGAAAATTTAGCATACAGCTGCGAGTCTCGAAGCGTCTGAAGAACCAACTTCAAATGCTCTTTGTGTTGCATCAGAGTCTTAGCGTACACCAAAATATCATCGATAAACACAATCACAAACTGATCGATGAACTCTCTAAAGACTCTATTCATCAAGTCCATGAAAATTGCAGGGGCATTCGTCAAACCAAAAGGCATAACTAAAAACTCATAATGCCCGTACCTCGTACGAAAAGCAGTTTTCACAATATCTTGCTCTCGAATGCGCAACTGATGGTACCCCGATCACAGATCGATCTTAGAAAACACAGTCGAACCCTGGAGCTGATCAAACAAGTCATCGATCCTTGGCAAAGGGTACTTATTCTTCACTGTCGCCTTATTCAACTGCCTAAAGTCGATGCGCATCCTCATCGACCCATCCTTATTCTTTACAAACAAGATAGGCGCTCCCCACGGGGACATACTCGGCCTAATGAATCCCTTCTCCAGCAAGTCGCTAAGCTGAACATTAAGCTCCTTCAACTCAGCAGGCGTTAAACGATACGGAGCTCGAGAGATCGGAGCTGTACCAGGTACCAACTCAATGCTGAATTCTATCCCCTCTTCGAAGGAAAACCAGTAATCTCCTCCGGAAACACATCAGGGAAATTGCGCACAACAGGAACATCATTAAGCTCTACGCGCGAAGAAGAAGACGCATCTAGAGCATAGATCATAAATTCAGAGTTCTCCAACGACAACAGGCTAAACATCTCCAACGTAGAGACTAAAGGAGTCTTCGACTGGGAATCATGGCCATAGAAAATCCACTTCTCGCCAAACTGGGGCCTAAAACGCACAACGCCATGAAAACAATCCACAGTGGCCCTATAACTAGACAACACGTCCATTCCCACTATGCAATCGAAATCCCACATCACAAGCCTAATCAAATCCGCTAACAATACGTTCTCACCAAACCTGAGAATGCCATTCAACAAAATCTCTTTGGAGTATAGGCTCGCACCGGCAGGAGTCGCAACAGACACAACATCACACAAAACAGTGGTATGCAAACCGTGCTCAACCACAAATGCATCAGCAATAAATGAATGTGATGCTCCTGTATCAAACAACACACGCGTAGGAAAATCAAAGACAAAACAAGTACCTGCGATCACTCCCCCTCCTGGCGTGCCTTCTTCTTGCTCCCTCGTCATGGTATTCACTTGGGCAAACTGAGGTCCTGAAAAATGAGGCTGAGAAGACTGTCCAAACCGTGAAGGACCATGCTGCTGGAACGGATAAACTGAGGCTTTCCCAACCTCTGCTGCAAAGAAGGAAAAGAACGATCCCTAGGCGATCCACCTTGACCCTGCGGTGGGGCGACGGTATGCTGCGATCCAGACAAATGGCCCACTCTCGCAAAGTGTCCATACTGACCACAAACATTACACGAACCTTTCACTCCTACACACTGCGCTGTAGGATGCCTTCCTCCACACTGGCCACAAAATTCGACCTTGGAACTACTACCGCTGCTAGAACTACCCGAGCCAGAATAACTAGAACCTGACTTCTTCTTGAACTGACGACCACAAGGCCTAAACCTCTTGTGTCCAGACTGTTGGGCTACCTGCTGCTGGGGTGGTTGGGACGACTGCACAGACTGGGTAGGTTGCACCCCCGGAACCATGGGACGGTTACCTTGCATCACTTGGGGCCTAACACGAGACCTACGGTTCTGTAGTCCCTCCTCAATATCCATAGCCTTGTCCACCGCATCCGCATAACTCGCCGGTGAACCCGCCAACACCAAAGAATACAACTCTTCATTAAGCGCATCCAAGAACTTGTTCCTCTTCGCCTTCTCTCGGCCAGCAACGTGCGGAACATAGGCAAGAAGAGAAGAGAACCTCCGGGAATACTCACCCACGGACATAGTTCCCTGAATCAGGTTATCAAACTCATGATCCCTGGCGTTCACAAAGGATTCCGGTACGTAATCCTGACGAAAGGTAGTACAAAAGCTGTTCCACGTAATCCCTACACCTGTCTCCTCTAGAGTCCTCGAAGCGCCTCTCCACCAACGCTCGGCACCTCTCCTCAACTGAAACGTAGCCAAACTCAGCCTACGTTCATCATCATACCTGACAAGGTTAAACAACCCGGTAATGTTCTGCAACCAGGACTCCGCATCGGAACTAGGCTCATCACCGTTAAACATCTGAGGGTTCATCCGCTGAAACCTCGCCATCACAAGGTCCATGTCGTCCATGCGGGCTGCCAGCTCATCTACCTCAATCTCAACATGTCTATCACGACCACGACGAGGAACACTTTGCTGCACTTCCTCGTTCTAACCTTCGGACTCTTCCTGAAACTGCCCTCTACCTCTACCCCTACGTCTAGGCGGCATCTACGAAGGCACTAAGAAGGTAATGTCACACAGCAAAAATTATATCACATAGAAATTAAGCCACATTGTCAAGCACATGCAACAAGCAACACTGTGCCTAGACTCAATTGTGATCAAAAGAAATCGAGCTTATCCCAGCTTAAGTTATGATACCAAAAATGTCAGGCCTCATGCACAAACACATAGTTAAACCATGCAAACACTAGAGGAAGCAATAAAATAGTGGTTAAAATTTTCTCTTTTGGCCTGACAGAAAGATAACATAAGTTAAAGTACTACAATACTCAAAATATCCCAGCTTACAATCACTCAGTACAACAGTAGAGCATGTATCAAAATACAAGAACACTTGAGTACACTGGATACAACAAAGCACAGGGCATCCCCCGGCTAACAGTACTGATATACATAATATACTAGACTAACTGGGACACTCTAACCACCTCCTGGGGCACCACCAGTCGGGTCAACTCCACGACCAGCTGAGTAACCATGGTAACCTGAACAACAAACAGGACAACAAACAAACCAAGCCCCAGAGGGACATGGGGTCAAACCCCAGTACGGAGAGCAACTGAAAAACAGCATTTAAACAGCAACAGATAATATGCAATGCTATGCATGAGATGAGGCTACAATCGAAGGCAGGGAGCAAAAAGAATCTCAAGAACAAATCAATGACATCAACAGATCAACTGAGCAATGGTGGCCACGGTGTGTGAGTATATGGGAGCTACCCACTCGTCTCAGCACACGACAGATGCAGAACATTGAAAAACAGCATTTAAACAGCAACAGATAATATGCAATGCTATGCATGAGATGAGGCTACAATCGAAGGCAGGGAGCAAAAAGAATCTCAAGAACAAATCAATGACATCAACAGATCAACTGAGCAATGGTGGCCACGGTGTGTGAGTATATGGGAGCTACCCACTCGTCTCAGCACACGACAGATGCAGAACATAGCTCAACCCGTTGTTGCCCAACTCATGAGGTGTGGGAGCTACCCACTCCACTCATAGTGGCTAACAGATCCCAGCAGGGAGATGAGGGTGATGGGAGTTACCCGCTCGGCCTCTAACAAGAATCCCGGCACACACACAGATCAAGATACAAGGCACGGATAAACAAGATCTGGATGCAACATGAATAATGTGTGTATGCGAAATGATAGCTTGCAAATAACAACACAACAGAAGCAAGCAGATAACGGCACAGAGGCATACACAGCGGCATACATAGTATCCATGCCCAATTCAACACTGTAAAACAATCTCACATCCGTACCTCAAGTCTGAGCTATAATTACAACAACGAAGTCCCGAGCAACACAGATCCGAGAACTTGCTAAGCAACAACGCACAAAATCTCAGGGACAGTAGCACAGAAACTACGAATTGGGAGCTACGAGCTCAACCAAATCTGTCCTACCCTTCTAGCACAACAGAAGGCTCTAAACGAAGCACAAGGTAGGATCTTAACGCTTACCCAACAAGCTACCTGAACGGCAGGAGAAATCCGATGCTTATGCTAACATACTACAGAATGGAGATGTCTTCGCGATCCACCTCCAGCTCCTCCCAAGTCTTCAAAAGAGACACCAAACGAAGCGTCTTAGCAAGAGGAGTCCAACGCTAAAACTCTTACTTCAGTCGGAGTAATCTACCATCGGAAATCGAAGAAGATAAGGTTCGGTGAACAGTAGCTAGGGTATCACGATAGGATTCGCTAACGGGAAATATTCTAAGCGTCGAAGCTGAAATAATAAAGAACGAAGGCAAAGTCCTCTATTTAAAGGTCAAATCTGCTCAAGTCTGAAGATCTGTCCCACTGACACTCAAGTCTCAAAACTGATTTCCCATTCGGATCTGAATCTCGCATCAGATCTGGCTCTACGCCAAAACAGATCCTAACTTACCCAAACGACGTCGCACAGAGTCTACTATCGCATATGGACACGTCACCCGCTACTCAAATTGAAATGATAACCAGAAACGCATCGCAACACTCAGATACTAGCGAAGTTTGAAGACCAACGCCTCAAATCTGAATCTTCCCCCACTAAACTAAACGTTGTCGTTCCAACTAATCCAAACGACGTAGTTTAGCTATTCGCTACGGAAACACGCTAGCTCTCCTCTGGACGCCTGCGATACAAGATCTCATCACCATAACTGAGCGCGAACACCAGAACTGACCAACACTCACATCTGAACAGATACCACAAAAATTCAAAATCTCCAGATCTGATTCAAGGACTTACACCGACCCGATAACTAAGCGAAGCATACCAACACAAAGCTGGCTCATCCCAGATATGTTCAAGTCAAATCTTGTCTATGCTAAACCCGATTAAATAACTCAATTAATCAAATCAACTTTCGGGTACTCACATTATTTGAGCATTGTAATTTAATCTGCACGTTTAAAGTTGCATTGACTTTCCTAATCTGAGTTGACCAAATAACCCAGATCAAATTTTCTATTCTGAGTTTTTTTAACGCTCGCATCTATTTCATACTCTGAGCTGAGCTGATTCAGCTTAGGCCAACTTTGGACTACAAATGTAAATTTACGTTTAATCCTTCATTCCAGTAGCCTTTATTCAAGCTATAATGATAATCTGTTTTAATTTATCCAATTTCAAGAAATTCATCAGTTCAGAGCTCTGCTTTTCATTATTCATATCTATAGCCTGAGTTGATTCCAGTTTAATTCACCGATTGAATTCCTACATACTCCAAATAGCTTTTGAACAATTAAAAGAGTTTTATATAAGTGAACCATTTATGTAAAGTGATCTATTCAGATCAGAACGAAGTTCAGCAAAGAAAATATTTTAATAATATATGGCAAGGGGACGAAGGAGGAATGATAGAAGTTTCCATGTCATATTTTGTAAAGTTTTAAAGGAAGTAAAGTTTAAAGTGAATTATGGCAAAGACAACACACAGTCAGCCAGGGAGGGTGAGGAGGCTGGCTGATGAACCAGTGTGCCCCTTCATAGGAAGGACAAGGATGTTGGTTGACGGACCGATGTACCCCCTTCAAATAGCACGGTTTGGGATTGATTCCCCAATTCCTGATTTCGAATGATACTTGATCAAGAGAATTGACCTAACGAGAGCTTTTGCGCCATAACTCAACAGAAATAAGAATTGAAAACAAGGTTGTTTACAACTGTAGTATTTGAAAAAAATTTATGTTAAAGCTTACTTCCTTTAAACGTTTTCAAGTTTATCAATTTACAGCTCAGTTTAATGTTATTTTACGCATGTACTATATGCCTTCGTTATTTCCAGATTTGCTTGCTGAACCTCTAGGGTCACTATTTTTCTTGAGTGCAGGTGATGAGATTTAGTCAGAGCTGGATGGTGCGAGATGGATCAGATGGCGGTGTTTATCGTGGACATTTGTTTTCGTGTTGTTTCAGCTTACAATCTTTTGTTGCATAGGAGATTAGACATAGCTTTTAAAAAACTACATATTACTTCTCAACTTAATCAATGTAATCTGAATGAAATTTATCTTTCTATATATATATATATATACAGGTTTCGCACTTAAGTTTCGCATTTCGTTCGGTTTGTTATGTATCAAGAGATCTGAAATTTTTTGCAAGGTTACAAATTAGTCCAGAACAAGTTGTTGTATTACAATTTGATATAGTAGAGATATAGATTATTTCTATTTTCATCTTCTCAGTTTTTATTTATTTAAAATTTTTTTATCGGAGCCTTTCAACTTGTTATCAGAGCATGGTCCTTAAGATAAACACTTCTTCCAGTCTGAAACAGTTCTCGCCAGCCGCTTCAGTTAACTGTGAGTTCTATCTTCATGTTTTACTAATGTATTCTTTCATGATAGTATTGTGGTGGATTTGTTTTACGAATACAGATAAATGTCAAAAAGAGGTATAGGAAGAAGAGGCATTATGGAAGAAGAGGGTGAACAGGCGGTAGTAACCGTGTACTAGCTAGTATGGCCCAACTGCTGGAATGCTTGGTTGATCAATCGAGCCAAGGAAACAGTCAATCAAATCGACGAATGGCTAGTTATGAGGATCTGCAGGAGCGGTTTAGACAACAACGTCCACAAGAGTTTTCGGGTACAACTGATCCACTTGTAGCTGAAAGCTGGATCAAATCTCTAGAGGTTATATTCGAATATCTACACTTATCTGATCAAGATAGACCTCGATGTGCTATTTATATGCTAGGAGGAGATGCTATGATATGGCGGGAAGGAGCCAAACTGATAGTAGATTTGGCTATGCTCACCTGGGAAGAGTTCAAAAGGGTGTTCTATGACCAATATTTCACAGTTTATGTAAGGTCTGAGCTGAAGAGAGTTTTTATGTAACGCCCAGAAATATTTAAAACCACAATTAGAAAGTTTTAAGAGTTGGGAGATCTATTTAAATAATATCGTAAATCAACTTTTGGTTGATTTTTAAGATTTGAGGCACGGTTTCAAGAGCTGTCCAGCCGGTCCACACACGCCAATTTATTTTCCTTTACAAATATAAATGGTTCGGATTTCATCTTTAGTTGCTTTTAAAATGGAGTAGCACTTTTAAGTATTTTTAGCACTTTTGAAAGAAAACGTGTTCGACATTAGATTTCAGATTTCATATAAAAGCTGTCGAACGAATTCATTTGTATTTCATTCTCAAATACTTCACATTTCACAAGCGGTGCTCTCTGCAAGAAAACCGAACAAAAGCTTTCAAAACTTTTCATGGGAAGTGATTGATTGTGTTGATTCAGGCCAGATAAACTCGCTGTAATTGTTGTCGCATATAAAGGCAAGTAAACATTGTTTCTTGCTACACTCTTGAAAGCATATATTGATTCTGTTGCATGTTTATGAGTTTTAAAAGGTTTGAGAACTGTTCTTGATGTTCTTCAAACTCAAAACTTAAGTTATGATGTTTTACGAAGAAAGTATGTGTTTGCTGAGATTTTGATTTAGAAAGGTTGTTAGAAAATTTTTAAAGATGTTCGTTCTTGTTTCTTCCTGAGTTTTCTGGGATATTATTCAAAGCAGCTCGCGAGAAGCTTACGTGATTTTCCTTCAGTATTTCATCAGTAGCTTACCAGTAGCTTTATCATTCTTGTTTCTGGAGGTTTCCACAGATATTTTCGATTCCTTCAGATTAAGGAAACCTTCTGAGCTTTGATATTTCAATCTAAATTCGAAATCTGATTCTTTTCGGAACTGTTTTACTTTGAGATCTGATTTCGTGTTCCAAATCTGAGTTGACTTTGTTTGACCATCGAAAATCTGAATTGTTCATATAATTCATGTTGACTTTTCCATCTGAGTTTACCAAACAATCCAGATCTTATTTTCTATCGAAAATGGGTACGCTTGCGTATTGTCCGTACTCATAGCTTATTTCAGTTTTCTTCTTCGATTGAAATCCCATGAATTTACAATAGTTCCTGAACATCGACAAAGGTTTTAAAACAGCGAACCATACTTGACAAAGATCTGTTTCAGATCAAGAAAAAGAAAGAAAAGCAAGTTTCAGAAAAGAAATAAAAGATAGTTTTCCAAAAATTTTTAAGAAAGACGGCATAGGCAACAGATGGTCTACATAGGAAGGGCGAGGACGCTGGCTGACGAAACAGTGTGACCTTCAAATTGAAAGGGAAGGGATTATGGTTAGAAAACTATAATCTCTTTCATAGTAAAGATGGGATTTATTCCCCAGACCTGATATCAGATGATGGTTTGATCAAACGACCGTGACCTCTGTACATATGTCCAAGCCATATTTTGATTAAAAGATAAGACCGGAGCACAGGGTAATTTTAATCACGACTCTGAGAAATGTTTAAGCTCTCTCTTTTTTAAAAGAATTAAATCTTTACAATCGTGTGCAGTTATTGTTAGAGTAGATGCCCAACTAGCCAACCTGTGGCGTGTGGGTTCATAGACTCTTGTATATGACAATCTTTATATATGATATTCGCATTTATTTATATGGCATTCTTTACTTTCATTGTGTGTATGATGATTTACAATTGCGTTGAGTAAAGACCTAGAATGCACTAAAGTGTATGTTAGATGTGATAGTGGGTATGACGGCTATCATGAAACACATCTAATAGTCACTGTGTATTCTAAACATGTTCCTAGTCGATTGGGCCGTCAAAATGAGGATAAGGCCGCCCGAGCTAGAGACTAGTATCTGCGATGCGAAGTACCATGTTTCATTGGTTGGGAACATTGTGATGTTCT
>KV017493.1:166880-199105 GCA_001598015.1 Dorcoceras hygrometricum | reverse complement strand
GAGCCACAATGGTTGTGGGCCCACGGCTAGCTGTATCCCTGAACCATTGAGGGTCACACAAGTACTGGATTCGAAATTCCCACACGGATACTCAGCTTAATGTGTTGAGCACGAGAAGAGGATTTCGGGAAGTGCGACTTCCCAAAAGTCAACAGGGGTCAAACCGGGATTTGACTCTGTTGAGGGGCAAAACGGTCATTTTGCTATTTGGGGTTTGATGATCTGAAAAATTATTTTTCACGTCATAACATTCAGTTTTGGAAACTGAGTCGATCGGTCCGATCTGATCGGCGATCGGAGTTACGATGATGTCGCAGCTATAGATATCGTCATTTGGACCCGGGCCCGTTGGACCGGCCCAAGTCCATTGTTAAGTCTATTTAATTAGACTTATTAGACTTCATAATTACACTTCACACTTGTTGCAAACTCTTAACCCTAACCCTAAGCAAAAGCCGTCGCCTCCTCCATCTCAAACACGCCGCCGCCGTGCGCCGCCCGCCGCCGCCACCAACTTCGCCGGAATTTGTTCCGGCCTAGTTTTTCGAGGAGAATCCGTTCATGCTGATCTCGTCAGGACTTCTAATGCAGTCTGACGAAGGAGTCTCGAATCTGGTCGTGGATTGGCGTAACTATTGCAATCTACCGAGAAGAGCCGGGTTCTTGAAACACCGGTTGGAGCCAGGCACAAGTGCCAGCGAGGTAACACGCTAAACATCCTATGAATGTCGTAGAATGTAGATTTGTTTTTCGTATTGATCGCCTCCCGGTTCTTTTGTTTTTCGTTCTTCCGCTGCCCGACCGGGGGGCGGATCCGGATCCCCAACAGAAGGGATGCCAATGCGTGATTATATCCGCAAATTCGAGAGGGGATGTTACTTTGTTCCTTTGTTAGGAATAAATGCGGAAGTGAAGCTTCGAAATTTTATAAATGGGTTGAAGCCGATAATAAAACACGATGTTAGGCTTGCAGAACCAACTAACTATAGAGCAGCTGTGAATAAAGCTCTACATGCTGAGCAGGATTGGAAGGTGATTGAGGATGATCGACAATTGAAACGTCAAGCCTTTCAGAATAAGGACCGTAGACAGTTCAAGAAGCCGAACAACAGTCAGCAAGGGTCTCAAGGAAAAGGACCCATAGTAGCTCAACCTATCACCTCAGTTCCTAAAGATGGGAACAGGCCAATGTGTCCAACCTGCAAGAGAAATCATTCGGGCCAGTGTCGTTTTGGCCAAGAAGATTGTTATAAGTGTGGCAAGCCAGGTCACATAGCTAAGAATTGCTCGCAAAACAAACAGCTCATCACTAGTAGAGCTTATGTGATGACATGTGAACAGGCTCCACCAGATTCGACAGTTGTTACAGATAAAATTGTTGTCGCTAGTATGCCTACTTTAGCTTTGTTAGATTCTCGTGCAACACATTCTTTCATGTCAGTAAATTTTGCTAAGAAATTATCGCTCCAATCAGAATTAATAGAGGTAGGATATTGCGTTAATATTCCCTCGGGAGATAGTTTAATTACCAATAATATTTTTCGCAACATAGAACTTGAACTGCAAGGGAATACTGTTTATGCAGATGTGATAGTATTACCTATGATAGAGTTCGATTTAATATTGGGAATGGATTGGTTGACTAAGTATGGAATAATTATAGATTTTAAGCAAAGAACTATTGAAGTTAGACCAACCAGCGAGATCTCATTCTTGTTTCAAGCTGACAGACTCGATAGAACTCCAAACCTGATATCAGATCTGAAGGCTTAGAAATATTTGAAGAAGGGATATCAAGGATTTCTAGTTAGCACTATATCAGTAGTGGAAGATAAGAAAATTAAGTTGGAAAACGTTGAAGTAGTGAATGAATTTCCTGACATATTTCCGGAAGACATATCCGGTTTGCCTCCAGATCGGGAGTTAGAATTTACTATTGATTTAGTACCCGAAGCTTCTCCGGTTTCTAAGACGCCCTATAGACTTGCTCATAAAGAGATGAAAGAATTGAATGACCAGATCCAAGATTTATTGGATAAAGGTTTCATCCGACCCAGTACTTCACCGTGGGGAGCTCCAGTTTTTATTTGTTAAGAAGAAAGACGGGAGTATGTGCTTGTATATAGATTATAATGAATTGAATAAGTTAAATGTTAAGAATAAATATCCTCTTCCTAGGATAGATGATTTATTTTACCAACTCCGAGGAGCTTCTGTATTTCTAAGATCGATCTCAGATCTGGTTACCACCAGCTTAGAGTAAAAAATGCAGATGTGTATAAGACAGCTTTTAGAACACGTTATGGCCATTACAAATTCTTAGTGATGCAGTTTGGGTTAACTAATGTGCCTTCTGTGTTCATGGATTTAATGAACAGAGTATTCCAACCATTTCTAGATAGATTCGTGATTGTTTTTATAGATGATATTCTCATTTACTCTAAGAGCATATAAGAACACGCTGACCATCTCAGAGTGATACTTCAGATTTTGCGGACTAAAAAATTGTTTGCTAAGTTTAGTAAATGTGAATTTTGGATTGAAAAGATTGTGTTTCTTGGTCATATCATTTCTAAGAACGGAGTAGAAGTAGATCCCTCCAAAGTAGAAGCTGTTCGGGAATGGCTTGTACCTAAGAGCGTAGCAGAAGTTCGAAGTTTCTTAGGCCTCGCAGGATATTATCAACGTTTTATAGAGGGATTTTCTAAGATAGTTGTTCCTTTAACATCATTGACCAAGAAGGATGTTAGGTATGATTGTTCTCCACGATGCCAATCCAGCTTTGAGAGGTTAAAGCAAGCATTGATAGAAGACCATGTTTTAACTTTGCCATCAGGAAAAGGAAACTTTACGATTTACACATATGCATCGAAGATAGGATTGGGTGCTTTTTTGATGCAATATAAGAAAGTAATTGCTTATGCTTCTAGGCAGCTGAAGATTCACGAAAAGAATTACCCTACACATGACCTTGAGCTAGCATCTGTGGTTTTTGCATTAAAGATATGGAGACACTATCTTTATGGGGAAAAATACGAAATTTTCACAGACCACAAAAGCCTCAAATATTTCTTTACCCAAAATGAGCTTAACATGAGGCAGAGAATATGGCTTGAATTGGTTAAATATTACGATTGCGTGATGTGCTATCACCCTGGCAGAGCTAACGTAGTAGCTGATGCACTAAGTAGAAGAGCAGTGGGATTAGCTCAAATTTCAGTTCAAATACCATTAGCAATAGAAATCGACAGATTTGAGCTGGAAGTAGTTACACAAACTTATGCTGCTAGACTTGCTGTTCTTACAATCCAATCTAATTTGAAGGATCGGATTAGAGACAGTCAGATAGGGACGAACAACTACTTAATGGAAGCAGCAGGATGAAGAAAGAGGTGGAAATCTTTATACTATAGTAGAAGGAATTTTTAAATACCAAGATAGGTTGTGGGACCGCGAATTGATAATTTGCGCAATGAGATTATGAACGATGCCCATAACACTCCGTATTCAATTCACCCTGGAGGAATGAAGCGAGATATTTCCAATTTTGTATCTGAGTGTTTAACATGCCAACAAGTTAAAGCATAGCATCAGAGACCAGCTGGAATGTTAAAACCACTCCCTATACCAGTATGGAAATGGGATAATATAGCGATGGATTTTGTAGTAGGTTTACCAAAGACGCTCCATGGATTTAACTCTATTTGGGTTATTATTGATAGGTTAACTAAATCAGCTCACTTCTTACCAGTAAAGACGACGTATGATTTGAATAAGTATGCTGAGCTATATGTGAAAGAGATAGTGAAACCCACGGTATTCCAAGTTCTATAGTATCAGATCAAGATCCCATAGTTAACTAAATCAGCTCACTTCTTACCAGTAAAGACGACGTATGATTTGAATAAGTATGCTGAGCTATATGTGAAAGAGATAGTGAAACCCACGGTATTCCAAGTTCTATAGTATCAGATCAAGATCCCATATTTACTTCTATGATTTGGAAGAGCTTACATAAAGCCATGGGAACTAAGTTAACCTTCAGTACAGCTTTCCACCCACAAATTGATGGACAATCGGAAAGAGTGCTTCAAACACTAGAAGATCTGCTTCGTGCATGTACTCTAGACTTTGCAGAAAGCTGGGATTCTAAATTGCCCTAAATTGAGTTCACGTACAACAATAGTTATCAGGCTTCAATATAAATTTCCCCTTACGAAGAACTGTGTGAGGATTGAGAAATTCAAATTTAGAATTTTCAGATTTCAGATTTGAGATTTTTGGTGAAATCTGATTTGAGAATTTCAGATCTCTCGGGGAGTTGTTCAGATTTTAGTCGTAGGAATTATCGGGTGAAATCTGTGCGAGAATTTGAGTCGAATTGGTGA
This sequence comes from Dorcoceras hygrometricum, assembly GCA_001598015.1. Taxonomy (NCBI): domain Eukaryota; kingdom Viridiplantae; phylum Streptophyta; class Magnoliopsida; order Lamiales; family Gesneriaceae; genus Dorcoceras; species Dorcoceras hygrometricum. The sequence goes on along the minus strand of KV017493.1, from coordinate 194,717 downwards.
AATTTTTAAGGAAGAAATCTGATCCCTTAGCGTCTAGAGGTGAAACGCCGTCGTTTTGGGTGAGATCTGAGTTCCTGGGCATTTGCGTGAGTGGCCGTGAAATTTTAGTGAAACACTGTCATTTTTGTGGAGTCTGGTGGAGTGAGAGATCTGCCAAGGAGAGAGAGATCTGATAGTTGAGTTTGGCGCTTGAAGCTATACGCCGTCGTTTCGCAATTTCAGATGTCTCGCTTGAAGATGGGATCTGGTTGGCGGTGTAAGCAGACGTCAACGCGGGTCAACGCTATTGGAGAGTAGCGAGAGATCTGATAGCGCTAGCGTGTGACATGAGCAGATGTCATGTTGGTCAATTGCGGAGTTGACTGCTGGTGCATTAGCGTGTACAGATGAGAGATCTGTTTCAGTGGTGTTGAACGCTAGCGAAGGTACGTGTGTAGAGATCTGATTCAGCGATGAGCGTTAGTTATGTTTCAGATGTCTCAGGTGCGACGTCGTTTCGTTAAGTGGTGTGTCGTCGTTTTGGCTAGTGAATGCTTATTATGTTTTGAATTGTGCGAGAGGAGGGATCTGATTCATGTTAACGTTGGAGCGTTCAGATGTCACCTGTACGATGTCGTTTGGTTTAGCGCGCGAGTGTTAGCATTAGCGCTATGAAATCTGATGGGTTTTAAGCACTGTTCGATGAATCCGTTTGGCGCTAGGATTTGTTGCAGGAATCTTTTTTCGTTGGTGATTGACTTATTCAGTAGCATTTTGAGTTGAGGAATTATAATGCAAGTGTTGAGTTACACTTAGAATTTTTTCAACCCGATATTGCTTATCCTCTTTTCTGTTGAAACCTTCAACCTACACTGTTCATTCGAACATTTCTCCGTTAGATTCCCATCGTTTCCAGCCTTTGTTTTGGACGATTTTGGTGGCGCTGAATTCCCCTTGTTTAGCTCTTTCGATCGCTACCCATTTGAGGCTCTGAATCGCCTTTGGAGAAGAAGTGCGAAGTTGCTGTGTCTTCGTGCCGTGAAGTCTGTAGTTCCTCTGTTGTTGTAAGCTTCTGGGTAAGCATCTCTTGTTGAATTGAGCTTTGTTCTTGTATTTAATGCCTGCGTGGGTGTATGGAACTTGAGTAGAGTTCTGGCCGTAGGTGTTAGAGTGTACAGGTTCAGATTTGAGCTGAGATATTAGATACCTTGTACAGATTTCAGCTTCCAGGGAGTCTCTGCCGTGTTGCCGACGCCGGAGAGATCTGTTTTGCTTAGTTTGGGAATTGCCGTGCTCTGTTCTTAATCTGTGAGGTAGAATTAAGCTGTGTATCATCGGAGTGGTGACTACCGGATTCGAGTGTCTACCACCGAGCTGTGATGGGCTGACGGGCTCTGAAGATCACGAACCGATGATTTCCCCGGTTGATACACCGTGCGGGTATAGAGGCTGACTGAGATGATTTGCCAGTTGATACACTGGTCTAGCTATCCGATCCTTGATAGCCCTCATGCATTTTATATCATTGATTATAGCATGTTGCATGATTAGCTGTTTTGGTAGCTGTTCGTACTGAGGCTTGACCTCGTATTTCATTTCCTGCTTTTGTGTTGTTTGGGTCTGTGTTACCCATTTGCAGGATCTTCAGGTAACCAAGCTGGACCGATCGGAGTGCCAGCTGGTCGATCCCCGTTTCCTTGAGTCCCAGTCTATTTTATCATGTATTGAACGGGGGGATCCCTATGATTAAGATTCAGTGGGCAAATCACTCAGAAAAGGAAGCAACCTAGGAAGCTATAGCTGACATACGAAATAACTATCCAGATTTGTTTAAGTAAGTAAATTTCGAGGACAAAATTTCTTTAAGAAGGGTAGAATTTTAACGCCCAGAAACATTTAAATCCACAATTATAAAGTTTTAAGAGTTGAGAGATCTATTTTAAATAATATCGTAAATCAACTTTCATATGGTTGATGTTTCAGATTTGAGGCACGGTTGCAAGAGCTGTCCAGTCGGTCCACACACGCCGATTTATTTCCCTTTACAAATATAAATGGTTCGGATTTCATCTTTAGTTGCTTTTAAAATGGAGTATCACTTTTGAAAGAAAACGTGTTCGACATTAGATTTCAGATTTCATATAAAAGTTGTCGAACCAATTCATTTGTATTTCATTCTCAAATACTTCACATTTCCCAAGCGGTGCCCTCTACAAGAAAACCGAACAAAAGCTTTCAAAACTTTTCACAAGAAGTGATCGGATTGTGTTGATTCCGGCCAGATAAACTCGCTCTAATTGTTGTCGCAGATAAAGGCAAGTTAACTCTGTTTCTTGCTACACTCTTGAAAGTATATATTGATTCTGTTGCATGTTTGTATGAGTTTTAAAAGGTTTGAGAACTGTTCTTGATGTTCTTCAAACGCAGAACTTAAGTTATGATGTTTTTTAGGAAGAAAGTATGTGTTTGCAGAGATTTTGATTCAGAAAAGTTGTTAGAAATGTTGAAAGATGTTCGGTCTTGTTTCTTCCTGAGTTTTATGTGATTATTCAAAGCAGCTCGCGAGAAGCATACATGATTTTCTTTAAGTATTTCATCAGTAGCTTACCAGTAGCTTTATCATTCTTGTTTCTTGAGGTTTCCACAGATATTTTCGATAACCTTCTGAGCTTTGATATTTCAAGCTAAATTCGAAATCTGATTCTTTTTCGGAACTGTTTTACTTTGAGATCTGATTTCGTGTTTCAAATCTGAGTTGACTTCGTTTGACCATCGAAATTTGAATTGTTCATATAATTCATGTTGACTTTTCCAATATGAGTTGACCAAACAGTCCAGATCTTATTTTCTATCGAAAGTGGGTACGCTTGCGTATTGTTCGTACTCAGAGCTGATTTCAGTTTTCTTCTTCGATTGAAATACCATGAATTTACAATAGTTCTTGAACATCGACAAGGGTTTTAAAACAACAAACCATACTTGACAAATATCTGTTTCAGATCAAGAAAAAGAAAGAAAAGCAAGTTTCAGAAAAGAAAAAAAATATCTTTTACAGAAATGTTTAAGAAAGATGGCATAGGCAACAGATGGTCTCCATAGGAAGGGCGAGGACGCTGGCTGACGAAACAGTGTGCCCATTCAAATTGAAAGGGACGGGATTATGGTTAGCAAACTATAGAAATGTTTAAGAAAGATGGCATAGGCAACAGATGGTCTCCATAGGAAGGGCGAGGACGCTGGCTGACGAAACAGTGTGCCCATTCAAATTGAAAGGGACGGGATTATGGTTAGCAAACTATAATCTCTTTCACAGTAAAGATGGGATTTATTCCTCAGACCTGATATCAAAAGATGGTTTGATCAAACGACCGTGACCTCTGTACAGGTGTCCAAGCCATATTTCGATTAAAAGATAAGAACAGAGAACATGGTGATTTTAATCATGACTCTGAGAAATGTTTAAGCTCTCTCCTTTTTAAAAGAATTAAATCTTTACAATCGTGTGCAGTTATGCTTTCAGATTTTCCAGATTATCATATTCAGTATACACTTTGTTCAGATTTGAAATACAGTACAGATAAAGATATTGTTATGCTTGCATTGCCTGTGATTATTATTCCAGATTTACTTGCGAGCCCCTAGGCTCACTAGTTTTCTTGAGTGCGGGTGATGAACAGTAAAGAGCTGGATGGTCTGAGCTGGAACAGATTGGAGGTGTTTATCGTGGACAACAGTTTTAGTTCTGTATTCAGTTCTGTTATTTATAGATAATGGTTTCCGTTCAGTTTTCAGTCTCTTCTGTTTTGTTGTACAGAAACATAGCTACCATTTCGAAACATAACAGATTACCGATTCCTTGTTTTGATGTAATCTGAACAGAATTGTACTTTTGAACGTTATATGAATTTCCGCGCAGTGATATGTTCAGATCTGTTTTCCAATTTTTAGTTCTATACAAACAGATTTCCATTCTTTTGCAAATCAGTCCAAAAATTTGTATGATGTATATTTTGATCTGCATACAAATTTTAGAATCCTTCAATTTCGAACCAAAACTTAACAATTTAAGTTAGAAAAAGTTACAGTCCTTACAACTGTTATCAGAGCATGCTTGAGATAAACACTTCTTCCAGTCTGAGAAAGTTCTCGCCAGCCGCTTCTTTCATCTTGTGAGTTTTATTTCATGTTCTAGTATATAGTAATCTCTCATAATAGTATTGTGGTGGTTTTGGATTACCCATATAGATAATGGAAGGAAGAGGTAGAAGAAGAGGTACCATAGAAGGAGAGGGTGAAACTGATAGAAATAACCCTGTCCTAAACAGCATGACCCAATTGCTAGAGCGTCTGGTTGATCAAACTAATCCAGGAAATGGTCAAACAATAGGAAGAATAGTTGATCGTCAAGATCCACATGAGAGGTTTAGAAGGCAACGACCTCAAGAATTCTCTGGTTCAACTTATCCACTGATATCAGAAAGCTGGATCAAATCTTTAGAAGTTATATTTGATTATTTGCACCTGACTGACTAGGGGAGATCTCGTTGTGCTATATATATGCTGAGAGGAGATGCAATGATCTGGTGGGAAGGGGCCAAATTGATAGTAGATTTGGCAATGCTCACCTGGGAAGAGTTCAAGTTGGTGTTTTACGACCAGTACTTCACAGTGGATGTAAGGGAGGAACAACAGAATGAGTTTTTAAATTTGAAACAAGAAGGGATGCCAATGCATGATTATATCCGCAAATTTGAGAGGGGATGTTACTTTGTTCCTTTGATGGGAACAAATGCGGAAGTGAAGCTTTGACATTTTATAAATGGGTTGAAGCCGATGATAAAACATGATGTTAGGCTTGCAGAACCAACTGACTCTAGAGCAGCTGTGAATAAAGCTCTACGTACTGAGCAGGATTGGAAGGTGATTGAGGATGATCGACAATTGAAACGTCAAGCCTTTCAGAATAAGGACCGTAGACAGTTCAAGAAGCCGAAAAACAATCAGCAAGGGTGGACCCATAGTAGCTCAACCTATCACCTCAGTTCCTAAAGATGGGAACAGGCCAGTGTGTCCAACCTGCAAGAGAAATCATTCGGGTCAGTGTCATTTTGGCCAAGAAGGGTGTTATAAGTGTGGAAAGCCAGGTCACATAGCTAAGAATTGCTCGCAAAACAAACAGCTCATCACTAGTAGAGCTTATGTGATGACATCTGAATAGGCTCCACCAGATTCGACAGTTGTTACAGGTAAAATTGTTGTCGCCAGTATGCCTACTTTAGCTTTGTTAGATTCTGGTGCAACACATTCTTTCATGTCAGTATTTTTTGCTAAGAAATTACCGCTCCGATCAGAATTAATAGAGGTATGATATTGCGTTAATATTCCCTCTGGAGATAGTTTAATTACCAATAATATTTTTCGCAACATAGAACTTGAACTTCACGGGAATACTGTTTATGCAGATTTGATAGTATTACCTATGACAGAGTTCGTTTAATATTGGGAATGGATTGGTTGACTAAGTATGGAACAATAATAGATTTTAAGCAAAGAACTGTTGAAGTTAGACCAACCAGCGAGAGCTCATTCTTGTTTCAAGCTGGCAGACTCGATAGAACTCCAAAGCTGATATCAGCTCTGAAGGCTTAGAAATATTTGAAGAAGGTATATCAAGGATTTCTAGTTAGTACTATATCAGTAGTGGAAGATAAGAAAATGAAGTTGGAAAACGTTGAAGTAGTGAATGAATTTCCTGACGTATTTCCAGAATACATATCCGGTTTGCCTCCAGATCGGGCGTTAGAATTTACTATTGATTTAGTACCCGAAGCTGCTCCGGTTTCTAAGCCGCCCTATATATTGCTCCTAAAGAGATAAAGAAATGAAAGACAGGATCCAAGATTTATTGGATAAAGGTTTCATCCGACCCAGTACTTCACCGTGGGGAGCTCCAGTTTTATTTGTTAAGAAGAAAGACGGGAGTATGCGGTTGTGTATAGATTATAAGGAATTAAATAAGTTAACTGTTAAGAATAAATATCCTCTTCCTAGAATAGATGATTTATTTGACCAACTCCAAGGATCTTCTTTATTCTCGAAGATCGATCTCAGATTTGGTTACCACCAGCTTAGAGTAAAAGATGCAGATGTGTATAAGACAGCTTTTAGAACACGTTATGGCCATTACGAATTCTTAGTGATGTCGTTTGGGTTAACTAATGCACCTTCTGTGTTCATGGATTTAATGAACAGAGTATTCCAGTCATTTCTAGATAGATTCGTGATTGTTTTTATAGATGATATTCTCATTTACTCTAAGAGCATAGAAGAACACTCTGACCAGCTCAGAGTGATACTTCAGATTTTGCGGACTAAACAATTGTTTGCTATGTTTAGTAAATGTGAATTTTGGATTTAAAATATTGTGTTTCTTGGTCATATCATTTCTAAGAACGGAGTAGAAGTAGATCCCTCCAAAGTAGAAGCTGTTCGGGAATGTACCTAAGAGCGTAGCAGAAGTTTGAAGTTTCTTAGGCCTCGCAGGATATTATCGGCGTTTTATAGAGGGATTTTCTAAGATAGTTGTTCCTTTAACATCATTGACCAAGATGGATGTTAAGTATGATTGGTCTCCACGATGTCAATCCAGCTTTGAGAGGTTAAAGCAGGCATTTATAGAATGCCCTGTTTTAACTTTGCCATCAGGAAAAGGAAACTTTACGATTTACACATATGCATCGAAGATAGGATTGGTTGCTGTTTTGATGCAAGATAAGAAAGTAATTGCTTATGCTTCTAGGCAGCTGAAGATTCACGAAAAGAATTACCCTACTCATGAACTTGAGTTAGCAGCTGTGGTTTTTACATTAAAGATTTGGAGACACTATCTTTATGGGAAAAAATGCGGAATTTTCACAGACCACAAAAGCCTTAAATATTTCTTTACCCAAAAGGAGCTTAACATGAGGCAGAGAAGATGGCTTGAATTGGTTAAAGATTACAATTGCGTGATTAGCTATCATCCTGGCAGAGCTAATGTAGTAGCTAATGCACTAAGTAGAAGAGTGATAGGATCAATATGGCTCGAAAAATAGGCCTAGGAGTTCAGAAGGGGGGGTTAAATGATCTCCTTGGTATTTTTGATTTTCGTAACCTTTAAAACGATTTTTACAAGCACCCGCTTAACTTAAATCCGAGTTACCAGATTTAAGGTATCTCAGTCTTAAATCAGATTTCTCAACTAACAAATATTTTGCGGAAATAAGTTGATTAATCTATGAACAGTGAAAGCTTAAATAAATGCGATAAGTAAAAGTTCAGGGTCAAGAGTTTGTTTATGGAAGTTCGGATATCAATATCCTACGTCTCCCCTTCTTCCTTTTCAGGAAGGTTCCACTAGAAGAGTTTGATGTTTACAGCCTCTGTAACCACCCAGTCACCGAGCCTCGCTCAATATGAACTCCTAGCAATCTCCAATCAACAACAAGAAGATGTAACTGCTGATACAACACTTATAGATTCTATCAAACGGCTATGTGTAGCTCGTTTTTTACAGACTCAACAATGAATGATACAAAGAAATGCAAAGCTATTGAGACTGTAAATCTTCTGGTTTTAACAATAAAACTCGATTACACAAGGTAACCAGAAGATGTATCTCGAATGTAATATCTGTGAAAGCTTGAACTGTGAAGTGTTCTTCGAGATTAAGATACTGGACTTAGAACAATTTCTGCAATGTAAATTTTCCAGTAGCTGTTTGAGCTTTTGGAAGATAACTTCAATAGGCGAGAATGACCCAGAGAAGGAGAGTGAGCGAGTAAGAGAGTGAGCGAGAGCTTCTTCAATTCAAAATCCAGCTATTTATACCCTTCGTCCGTAACGGTCATTAAATCTCGCCAAGGAATCCCTTTTTGAATATATGTCCATCGCATATTCTGCTCCACTAGAGGTAAATTGCGCTTCGTCATAGCCAAATTTTCGTATGTCCATATTTTTTCTAACACCGTATAACGTCCTCTGTATATTGTGTACTATTTACCCAAAATAGCACTGACAGTGTTTCCTTAATTCCAGGCAATTGTACTATTTGATCTTCACCATTGATTCTTTCCAATTTGAATAAATGATCGTGTATGAATCGGTTCGTCGTTTGCGCCTGAAATCTCTCTTCGTTAACAAAGTTCTTTCTTTCTTGAAAAAGATGACTATCTTAACGCTGATTTGAGTGAACGTATTTGTCACATCTGAATGTATCAACATCTGAAATAAATAGAGAACTGTGTATTTGCAACATCTGAATGCAACAATTGAATGTAGCAGCTGATACTGTTTTGATGTTTGAACGCTCTGTTAACCCAACATCTGAATACTCCCAACAAGTCACTTCTGATTCAAAGTAGCTTTATCCAAAAACTGAATACATTCCACTTGTGAAGTACTGAGATCTGAGATAACTGAATAGATACTATTTACTACTGAAATACTCGAAACTGAAACAATAGATCAAAAACTGTTACTCATATCTGAATGCCCTATGCTTCCAACAATAAATCTTCCACTGTAGCTCACTTCTGAATACACTGTTCCCAAAATCTGAACTGATCCAAAAAGCCAAATCTATTTCAAAACATCGACATGACAACAAAGAATGACGTCACGTCATCTGAACTTCAATACACTGAAATGACGTCATTGCTTCTGAACACTTCGAAATACTGGGATGACGTCACGACTTCTGAAAGTCAATTCGGTATGTGATAGTCGACCCAACATCTGAATTATGCGTAACTGTTAATGACTACAACTTATTGACTGTCCAGATGTTACTTATGAATTCAGTACTTGTCTCATTTTTGTTATCACCAAAACTAATAAATTTTACCTTAACAATTTCCCCCTTTTTGGTGATGACAAAACTTAGCAACCTTACGACTTAATAGGATATAAGCAAGAAAGCTCAAAGTCGTGCTAAATTTATATAACTCATTAACTGAACATTGTACAAAAGATTTGTACAACAAAAGCTGAAAGAAAGAAAATCTAAAACTGATTCTTTCCATATAACCACCATTCAGCGTTCTTTTCATAAGGTCCACCAGCACCACTACTACTGGATCCCCTTTTCGTTGAAGAGCCCCTTCTATCATCTCTTCGGCCACTTCCACCAGAACCTCCTCCACCACCTCCTATGCTTGCACTACCCCCACTGGGTCTATTTTGATCATCAGGAGGCGGTTGAGGTCAGAGGCTGCTACTCTCTTCCCCCTTTTTGTCATTACCACGATTAATGTAGGCAACAAGTTCACCCAACTGAGAGGAAAGGTTGTTATAATTTTCCTGTGCCTGTGCACGGAAATCCAGCAGTTCGCCTCGAACAGTAGCAAGCCTCTCGTCCATGTCCGCTATGATGGCTTTTTGATCTTTCGCCTCTTTGCGAGCATCCGCTTGGTCTGTCGATAAAATGGCAGTTTGAGTATGGACAGCTTTTAGGCCAAGCGTCGGAACATTTGTGTCATTACAAGCGTCCTGACGTATGCCTTTGATCAAACCGAGAGAGACTTGATTCTGCTGATAAAAAGCGTCGAGAACGGTTTTCTCAAGCTGTTTGATTTTGTCAAGAACTTCGTTATGAGAATCATCCAATCTCCTAGATTCCTTCGATTGATTAGCAATAATGCGAGACATAGAAGCCCGTAGATCACTAAAACAGTCTGAAACAACAGGTGGTAAAGAAAACTGAACATCAGCAGGGGTAGATCCAACAGCAGTTGTATTACCCTGAGGAATGTCATCTGTAAGGTGCATAGAGGAGGCAGACGATGAACTCTGCCGAGGAGAGGAAAGAACAAAATTTGTAGGAGCTGAAGAAGTATCTACAACTGGCGAGATCTGCGCACTGAAATCTGGAAGAGCTGAATCTAAGATCTGTATATGATAAAAAACATTATCAAAAACTCTTCTCGGAATGCTGAAATCGCCCAAAATTGGTCCTGTAGGAACGATATCTGTACAAACAGTAAAACTGCCAACTGGCCTCAAACACCCAATGTCAGGCCTCGTGCACTCATCAGAGTAAAACCACGCAAAACTAGAGGAAGCATAGCAAAAAGTGTCTTAAAACTTTCGCTTAGGCCTGACGGATTAAAAACAGATAATTTAAAATACACGATACTAAAAATATCCCAGTTTTATAAATCCACAACAGAAACAACAGTCAAGTACAACAACTGCCCAACGGCTGAATACAACACAAGTACTAATAGACTGCCAGCTATTCAGAGCTAAGCATCACCCGGGACATCCCACCCGCAGTGATACCAGTGCATATAAATACTATACATAACTGGGACACTCTAACCACCTCCTGGGGCACCACCAGCTGGATCAAAACCTCGACCAGCTGCAATCCTGGAAATCCTGAAAACAACAACAGGCAACAATGAAACAAGCCCCAGAGGGACAAAGGGGTCAAACCCCAGTACGGAGAGCAACTATAAAACAGCAATAGACAACAACAGATAAAATGCAGATGCCATGCATGAGGAACGGAACAACAGCTGAAGGCTTCGACCTCAACAGGGAGACAAAGAACTCAAATCATAGCTCACAGCTGACAACGGATTCTTCAAGGAATAGTGGCCACGGTGCGTGTACAAGCATATGGGGGTATTGCCGCTCGCCCTCGCATCCTGGTACGTAACAGAAACAGCACAACAAGGCAAGGCTACAACAGCTGAAATGGAAATGACAATGCGTATGCAATGCAACAGCTGAACCAGCACATAAAAAACAAGGCAATGCATACACAGCAATCACGCATAATACCCATGCCAGATCCACGCTGTAAAATAAGCTCAAAATCCGTAACTTAACTTCTGAATTATACCTAGCACACGTAGATTGCCACAATGAAAGTCTTAGCAGCGCAGATCCACCACCTGCTAAGCCAATACAAGCAATTGCTCAAGGACTACAACTCAGAAACACAGCAGCTGGGAGCTACGCCTCCACCAGCGCTAGATCTACCTTTCCATCACCACGAAAATCTCTAATCAAAGCTTAAAGGTAGAATCTTTACTTACCCCAAAAATCTAGGATAGGATGCGAAATCCGACGCTTATGCTAACAGACTAGAGAAGGGAGATGTCTCTGCGATCCTCTTCCAACTCCTCCACTGCCTATGAAAAGGGTATGAGACGAAACGCCTTAGCAAGAGGAGTTCAACGCCACCACTCTCGCTCTCATCGGAGCTATCTACCGACGGCAATTGAAACGAAGGAGATTACTGTGAACAGTAACTAGGGTATCGCGACAAGATAAGGTTCACGGGAAATATTTCTATGTGTCGGGGAAACAATAATAGAGACGAAGACCAAATCCTCTATTTAAACTTACAGCTGATAGAACTGAACAACAGATCTACCGACAAATTCAGCTAACGCAGCTGATACATTGCTTACAACTAAATCCCACAACAGATATGTCGCTACGCTAAACAGCGATCACTTAACCAGACGACGTCGTTGAGACTACAGCTGGACACGTCACTCGCTAGCCACTGTTGATCGCTAACCAATAGCTGATCCCTCCAACAACAGCTGAATATGCGCATAACCCAACAGCGAGTCTCCTAGCGCTAAACCAAAACGTTGTCGTCTCAACTAATCCAAACGACGTAGTTTCGCTAACCGCTAAGGATCACGCTAACACGCAACAGCTGAGATCCAACATCTGAAATCTAACAAAGTGCTGCTGCTCCAACGGATTCCTACCGCTACAGCTGATACACACATCTGAATCAGATGTCACCAACGGCTGACCCAACAGCTGATACTCAAACATACGTCCTCCACGCAACATCTGATATCTTTCCAACCGCTGATTCTAACACTAAACGACATCCGATGGCTACACCAAGCACATCGACCACCAGCTGGTCCAAACCCGACCAACATCTAAACGGCAAAATGTTCGGGTCTCACATCTCTCCCACACTAAAACATGATTTCGTCCTCGAAATCAAGAAGTACAGGAACAACTCAACTGAACCCAAGAGTTCAAGATAACTGAGCAAACAACTACTGAAACCTGATGCAACACTCACGCAAACAAATACGGCCATTCACGTTGCATCTTCTCTTCCAGTTCCCAAGTAGCTTCCTCTCTACCATGTTTGCTCCACTGAACCATCACTAAAGGGATGGTCTTATTCCTCAGCTGTTTCTCTTTTCTCCAAATTTTGCAAGGAATATTCAACGTAACTCAACGTCTGATCAAGCTCTACCTCGTCTGTTCTCAACACGTGTGAGGGATCTGGCTCATACTTCCTCAACATGGAAACATGAAAGACATCATGTAGAGAATACAATTCTAGCTGGAAACAACAGCCGATACGCTAAAGGGCCAATCCTCTCAACAATCTCATAAGGTCCAACGTAACTAGGGGCTAATTTTCCCTTGTGACCAAAGCGCATAACACTTCGGAAAGGAGAAACTTTAAGGAACACCTGATCACCAACCTGAAACTCTAAAGGCCTACGCCTCTTATTCGCATAACTTGCTTGGCGATCCTAGGCAGCTTTCATCCGCTGACGAATCAGATCCACATGATCCTTCATCTGCTGCACAATCTGGGGAAGACAGCTGCTTCTCCCCCACTTCTTCCCAACACACAGGCGATCTGCACTTCCTGCCATACAACGCCTAAAATGGTGCCATACCAATCGTCACCTGGTAGCTGTTATTATACAAAAACTCCACTAAAGACAGTGAATCCTGCCAGCTATCGCCAAAGTCCATCACAATAGCTCTCAACATATCCTCCAACGTCTGGATAGTTCTCTCAGATTGACCATCTGTCTGGGGGTGATACGGTGTACTCATAGTCAATCTGGTACCTAAAGCTGCTTCAAACTCTTCCAGAACCTGGAAGTAAATCTTGGATCTCAATCTAAAACAATTGAAACAGGCACGCCATGCAGTCTCACCACAAAATCAACGTACAGCTTTGCCATTTTCTTCAAAGAAAATGTCATACCATAGGGAATGAAGTGCACAGACTTCGACAATCTGTCTATGACCACCCAAACAGCATCGCACCCTCTGCTGGAACGAGGAAGATGCGTCACAAAATCCATCGCTATGCGCTCCAAATTCCAATGGGGCACTTCCAGACTCTGCAACAGACCACCAGGTCTCATCCTTTCAGCCTTAACCTGCTAACAGTTCAGGAAACGAGCAACAAAACCAGCCACGTCGCTTTTCAAACCAGCCCACCAGAAGTGCGGCTTCAACGCATGGTACATCTTCCGTGCACCCGGATGAACACTGTGTCTACTGCAATGTGCTTCTCTAAGGATCTCCTCCTTAATATCTATCAGATTGGGCACAACCAACCGACCATGGAAACACAAATAACCATCAGCTGAGACAGAATAGTCCTCAAGCTGTCCAGCCCTAACTCTCAACTTCAACTCATGGATGGAAGGATCTGTCCTTTGAGCAGCTCGAAACAATCTGTGGCTCAACTTGGAAGGAAGAAACCACAATATAATCATCAGCAGGGTAAAACCTCCAACCAGTAGTGCTAAGATGCTCATGGACCTTCGAAATCTGCAGCGAAGCCCTCGAAACAATCTGTGGCTCAACTTGGAAGGAAGAAACCACAATATAATCATCAGCAGGGTAAAACCTCCAACCAGTAGTGCTAAGATGCTCATGGACCTTCGAAATCTGCAGCGAAGCCAACATATCTCCTTGAGCCTTCCTGCTCAAAGCATCCGCTACTACATTCACTTTCCCAGGCTGATATTTGATCTCACAATCAAAATCCTTGAGCAGCTCCATCCATCTACCCTGTCTCATATTCAAGTCAGGCTGCGAAAACAAATAATGCAAACTCTTGTGGTCCGAATACACCACAAACTGCTCACCATACATATAGTGGCGCCAAATCTTCAATGCAAAGACCACAGCTTCTAGCTCTAAATCATGAACTGGGTATCGAGTCTCATGCGGTTTTAGCTGCCGCGAAGCATAGGCAATGACTCGACCATGCTTCATCAACACACAGCCCAATCCATTGAGCGAAGCATCCGAACACACGACGTAGCCACCTGAACCAAACGGCAAAGCTAACACAGGCGCTGAAGTCAACTTCTCTTGAGCAACTGAAAACTGTTCTCACATTGCTCGGTCCAAACAAAAGCTTATCCTTTTGGGTCAACTGAGTCATCGGCCTAGCTATACTAGAGAAACGCTCTATAAAAAGACGGTAATAGCCAGCCAAACCCAAGAAACTACGAACCTCAAACACATTCCTAGGGCGCTCCCAGTTCAAAACAGCATCTACCTTACTGGGATCCACAGAAATGCCATCCGCTGAAATTACATGACCCAGAAACACATCTCTATCCAGCCAAAACTCGCACTTAGAAAACTTGGCATACAGCTGTGAGTCTCGGAGAGTTTGGAGAACAACTCTCAAATGCTCCTTATGCTCCATCAGAGTCTTAGAGTAAACCAGAATATCATCGATGAACACTATCACAAACTGATCGATGAACTCTCTAAAGACTCTATTCATCAAGTCCATAAAAAATACAGGGGCATTCTTCAAACCAAACGGTATAACTAGAAACTCATAATGCCCGTACCTCGTACGAAAAGCAGTTTTCGAAACATCAGCTTCTCGGATGCGCAACTGATGGTACCCCGAGCACAGATCGATCTTCGAATAAAATGCAGGCCCTTGCAACTGGTCAAACAAATCATCGATCCTAGGCAACGGGTACTTATTCTTCATGGTAGCCTTGTTCAACTGTCTAAAGTCGATGCACATCCTCATCGATCAGTCCTTCTTCTTCACAAAAAGAATAGGCGCTCCCCACGACGACATTCTCGGTCTAATAAAACCCTTCTTCAACAGTTCGTCAAGCTGCACCTTAAGTTCTTTCAACTCTGCAGGCGCTAAACGATACAGGGCTCTAGAGATCGGAGTTGTACCAGGTACCAGCTCGATGTTGAAATCGATCTCTCTTCTCGGAGGAAATCCAGGAACCTCCTCAAACACATCGGGGAAATCTCGAGCAACGGGGACGTCTCTAAGTTCCACACGCGAAGAAGAAGATGCGTCCAACGCATAAATCATAAAGCCAGCGTTCCCTAAAGACAAAAGGCTAAACATCTCCATCGCAGAGACTAAAGGAATCTTCGATCGAGAATCGTGACCGTAGAAGTTCCACTTCTCACCAGACTGAGGCCTAAAACGCACGATTCCATGAAAACAATCAATGGAGGCCCTATAACTGGACAACACTCCATTACCACGATACAATCGAAATCCCACAACATCAAACGAATCAAATTCGCTACTAATGCATGCTCACCAAACCTGAGAACGCCATCCAACAAAACCTCTTGGGAGTCTAGGCTCGCGCTTCCAGGAGTAGAAACAGACACAACATCGCGCAAATAAGTGGTATGCAACCCATGCTCGACCACAAATGTATCAGAAATGAACGAATGCGATGTGCCGGTGTCAAACAACACACGCATGAAAATCAAAGACAGAACTGTTACCTGCAATAACTCCGCTCAGCGTGCCCTCTGCTTGCTCCCTCGTAATGGCATTCGCTTCAGCATGCTGGGGTCCAGAGAAAAGCGGCTGAGAAGACTGTCCGAAACGCGACGGACCAGGCTGCTGGAATGGCCTAAATTGCGTCTCTCCCATCCTAGGCTGCGGAAACTGAGGGGAACAACCCCTAGATGATCCTCCTCGACCCTGAGGTGGGGCTGCGGCTTGCTGAGATCCAGCCAATGGACACACTCTCGCAAAGTGTCCATACTGACCACAGAGGTTACACGAGCCCTGCACACCAACACACTGAGTCGACGGATGCTTGCCTTCACAGAAGCCACAAAACTCTGCCCTAGAACCACTGCTACTAGAGCTGCCAGAACCAGACTTCTTCTTAAACTGCTGGCCACGAGGTCTAAACCTCTGGCGTCCAGACTGCTGTGCTAACTGCTGCTGCTGCTAAGGCTGATGGGCTGACTGCAAAGACTGGGAAGACTGCGCTCCCTGAACAGCGGGACGGACACTGAGCACCCTGAGGCCTAGCACGAGACCTCCGGTTCTGCAGACCTTCCTTGATATCGATCGCATTATCCACTGCTTCAGCATAGCTCTTCGGATTGCTTGTCAGCACCAAGGAATACAGCTCTTCATTCAAACCCTCAATAAACTTAGTCCTCTTGGCCCTCTCCCGGCCAGCAACATGCGGAACATACGCCAAAAGAGAAGAAAACAACCGAGCATACTCTCGCACCGACATGGTACCTTGCTCCAAATTATCGAACTCTCGCTCACGAGCGTTCACGTACGACTCCGGGACGTACTCCTGCCAAAAGGCAACGCAGAAACTGTCCCAAGTAATCCCCACACCGGTCTCCTCCAGAGTCCTCGAAGCGCCTCTCCACCAGCGCTCCGCACCTTTCCTAAGCTGGAAAGTCGCCAAACTCAACCTAAGTCCGTCATCATACTGCACACGGTCGAACAGACCCGTGATATGCTGTAACCAAGAGTCCGCATCAGCTCTAGACTCATCATCGTTGAAAACCCGGGGACTCATCCTTTGGAACCTCACCATCACAATTTCCATGCTGTCCACTCGGGATGTCAAGTCATCAACCTCATCCTCCACACGCTTACCATGACCACGAAGAGTAACACTACGTTGATCCTCGTCTGACCTTCTGATTCCTGAAACTGCCCCCTACCTCAACCCCTACGTCTAGGCGGCATCTACGAAGGCACTAAATAGGATAAGATAACACAGAACAGATACAACATAGAAATCACATAACGCAAACAATATGCATCACATCAATCACATAGTCAAGCACAAACAACACACAACACTGTGCCTAGACTCAAGTGTGATCAAAGAAATCGAGCTTATCCCAGCTTAAGCTCTGATACCAAAAATGTCAGGCCTCGTGCACTCATCAGAGTAAAACCACACCTTATCCCAGCTTAAGCTTTGATACCAAAAATGTCAGGCCTCGTGCACTCATCAGAGTAAAACCACACAAAACTAGCGGAAGCATAGCAAAAAGTGGCTTAAAATTTTCGCTTAGGCCTGACGGATTAAAAACAGATAATTTAAAATACACGATACTAAAAATATCCCAGTTTTATAAATCCACTACAGCACCAACAGTCAAGTACAACAACTGCCCAATGACTGAATACAACACAAGTACTAATAGACTTCCAGCTATTCAGAGCTAAGCATCACCCAGGACATCCCACCCGCAGTGATACCAGTGCATATAAATACCATACATAACTGGGACACTCTAACCACCTCCTGGGGCACCACCAGCTGGATCAAAACCTCGACCAGCTGAAAATCCTGGAAAACCTGAACACAACAACAGGCAACAACGAAACAAGCCTCAGAGGGACAAATGGGTCAAACCCCAGTACGGAGAGCAACTATAAAACAGCAATAGACAACAACAGATAAAATACAGATGCCATGCATGAGGAACGGAACAACAGCTGAAGGCTTCGACCTCAACAGGGAGCCAAAGAACTCAAAGCATAGCTCACAGCTGACAATGGATTCTTCAAGGAATAGTGGCCACGGTGCGTGTACAAGCATATGGGAATTACCCACTCATCTTTACACCACACCCGAATACCAGATGCATCAACAGCTCTACCTGTCGTTGCCCAACCCATGAACTGTGGTAGTTAACCACTCGGCGCATGGTGGCTAACAGATCCCAGCAGGGAGATGAGAATGTGGTATTGCCGCTCGCCCTCGCATCCTGGTACGTAACAGAAACAGCACAACAAGGCAAGGCTACAACAGCTGAAATGGAAATGACAATGCGTATGCAATGCAACAGCTGAACCAGCACATAAAAAACAAGGCAATGCATACACAGCAATCACGCATAATACCCATGCCAGATCCACGCTGTAAAATAAGCTCAACATCCGTACCTTAACTTCTAAATTATACCTAGCACACGTAGACTGCCACAATGAAAGTCCTAGCAACGCAGATCCACCACCTGCTAAGACAATACAAGCAATTGCTCAAGGACTACAACTCAGAAACACAGCAGTTGGGAGCTACGCCTCCACCAGCGCTAGATCTACCTTTCCATCACCACGAAAAGCTCTAATCAAAGCTTAAAGGTAGAATCTTTACTTACCCAAAAAAGCTAGGATAGGATGCGAAATCCGACGCTTATGCTAACAGATAGAGAAGGGAGATGTCTCTGCGATCCTCTTCCAACTTCTCCGATGCCTACGAAAAGGGTATGAGACAAAACGCCTTAGCAATAGGAGTCCAACGCCACCACTCTCGCTCTCGTCGGAGCTATCTACCAATGGAAATTGAAACGAAGGAGATTACTGTGAACAATAACTTGGGTATCGCGACAAGATAAGGTTCACGGGAAATATTTATAAGTGTCGGGGAAACAATAATAGAGACGAAGACCAAGTCCTCTATTTAAACTTACAAATGATCGAACTGAACAACAGGTCCACCGACAACTTCAGCTAACGCAGCTGATACATCGCTTACAACTAAATCCCACAACATTTATGTCGCTACGCTAAACAGCGATCACTTAACCAGACGACGTCGCTGAGACTACAGCAGTACACGTCACTCGCTAGCCACTGCTGATTGCTAACAACAGCTGATCCTCCAACAACAGCTGAATATGCGCATAACCCAACAGCCTGAGTCTCCCTAGAACTAACCAAAAACGTTGTCGTCTCAACTAATCCAAACGACGAGTTTCGCTAACCGCTAAGGATCACGCTAACACGCAACAGCTGAGATCCAACATCTGAAATCTAACAAAGTGCTGATGCTCCAACTGATTCCTACCGCTACAGCTGATACACACATCTGAATCAGATGTCACCAATGGCTGACCCAACAGCTGATACTCAAATAGACGTCCTCCATGCAACATCTGATATCTTTCCAACCGCTGATTCTAACACTAAACGACATCCGATGGCTACACCAAGAACATCGACCATCAGCTGGTCCAAACCCGACCAACATATAAATGGAAAAATGTTCGGGTCTCACACCCAAACATGGAATACCACAAAATTTCTGTACATATCCTGTACCAACCCCAAGTTTTAACAGGAAGAGATGTAGAAGCACTCAAACACTGAACTAGCTGAGAGAAGAGGCAAATCGGTGCTAGAGATTCTAAAGAAGTCCGCTGGGGCAACTGTACCAAGAGTTGAGAAACAGGGGTCTCATCTTCATGTACCCATCGATCATAACCATCTTCCACCACCCAAACATCTCCAATACGTCTCAAAAGGCGAAGCCAACAGGTCGAGACAAAGATTTTGTGAATTTTGGGAATGTAAAAACCACGATAAAAAACATCTTAAAATAACATTGAGAAACACGGCCTTGTCCATTGTAGCCCATGTGCCTTTCTCTGCATCAGTAAATGTTTGACAGAAGTACTATGAGCATTTGATAGTAGATCTATTATCTGAAGTACCATTACTGACCAAGGTTGTCCTGAACTAAAATTTGCTCTATGTGACTCCAAAAACTTTCGAAGCAATATTTCCCTATACTTTGCGAGTATGTTGGGACCGAAAAACAACTTAACAGCGCTGCTATTGAAAAATAAAAATTTTGCGCTGCTATTATGAGGTGCAATTCCTCGGGTTCTTGAACATTAAAACAGAGCACCAGAGACAGATCTGGTATGTAATAAAAAACATGCGGAAAACACCAGAACTGAATCCTAATTTTAAAACAAACGCAAACAGATTTCTGTTTCACAGAAATCTGCTACTGTGAAAGTGTGCAATCTGAAATGTATGCGTGCTAAAATAAATATGCGTATGCGGAACTGTAAATAAAAGAATACAATACACAGCTATTTGTTTATGGAAGTTCGGACATCAATGTCCTACGTCTCCCCTTCTTCCTCCTCGGAAGGTTCCATTAGAAGATTTGATCTACACATCGTGTACAGACCCGATCCCACAACCAGCAGCTGCGAGAACTCCTAGACACCACCAGCCCTCGGCTATCACTCACTTGTTTTACGCCTATGTGAGAAAGGCTACAGACACAGAGTTTAAAGTCTTCGCGCTTGGACGGGATCTGATTTTTGTTTGTGATTCACTCGTTAATCAATTTCGCACATCTCTCAAAATATGCGAGTGAATCTGTGTGTGTGAGATTTTACAGTGAACGCTCAACTCTCAGAAAAATAAATCTCACACACTAGGAAAATGCTCTTCAATAGCTGATTGAGACTTAGCAGTAGACACTCGTTATGCGCTCCTCTCTAATGGCGGTCTACTGCTTCGTCTCCAAGTTTCTTCCCTCTGTATTTTGCACTGTGTTAATTAATCTGTCAAAATCCTCAAAATCACTTGTTTTCAACAGTGCTTCTTGTATATATAGCTCCTCTCCAAATATGGCCGTTAGACAGTAAATTCAAATCTCTTCTGCGCTTGTCAAGGCCAATTTGTCTTCTTCCCCAAATTGGTGCAACCATCCTCTGTATATTGTACTATTTCCCAGAATAGTACAAATCTTGTCCCCTTGATTTAAGGCAATTGCACGACTCAATATCAACCATTGATTCTTTCCATTTAAGCGGTTGATTGCATCCCAACAGCTGAATGTGCTTCAACAATTTGTTCAACAGCTGTTCGCTCAGCTGTTGTCTTTTCTTCGTCACAACACTTCGCGCAACAGCTGGTTCACCTTCATTTGCAACAGCTGATTCATTTAACTTCCAGCAGCTGGTTCATTTACATTGACACGCAACAGCTGGTGTAACTTTGTTTTAGCGCTCCAGACGTTGAATCATCTTCTTCTCATCGCCATAATTGATCCTACTATGTGACAGCTGATTCAACATCTTCGTGCAACATCTGTTTCGGCTTCTGTTGATCTTCTACTGATTGATTCATCTGCTGATTTATCCTCATTCAATCTTCTTCTTCTAGCTCTCGTCTGCCAGACTTCTTCTATTCATCCAACTGCTGCTTTTCAATTTCTGTTACAACTGATTGCTGCTGCTCAATACTGATTTCTTTTTTTGCACTACAACTGATTTATATTTGCAGCATCTGGTTCCAAATCCTCGCAACTGGTTTTTCTTTAGCCATGTGCTGCGTCTGGTTTATTCTCTTCACAGCGTTTGGTTTTTATCCTTGATGCGCAACGGCTGGTTCTCTTTTAATTTCACTGTAGCTTCTTGTTGGTTTCCCTTAAGAGATGTACCTGCTGGTTATTACTATCGCAAAATCCATCGACTGAACCTTAGCGCGAAGGAAAAACGCTGTCGTATCCATTTATCCAAAGGACATCGTTTAACTACCGCTAACATAAGTTCCAACGGCTTGTTAAACAATCCACTATAGCTCTCGACTGGTTGTACTGTAGCTTGCGACTGGATATACTGTAGCTTACTGCTGAAAGCAACTTCCACTTCGCTTTTGTTCTTCTCGTCTGTTAACAGCTTCTCCTTTGCACTACGTCTGATCCAACGGCTGATTGTGACGTCATCATTGCTAATACCAGCTCTTCTTAACAATAGAAATGCTGACGTCATGGTTGCTGATACTCGATTCCTACAATAGCAACGCTGACGTCATCATTGCTGAATACTTCTACTGCTGAATCCATCTTCTCCAGCTTCTCTTTATGCGACACAACTAACAGCAAGTACAGCTGTTCCACGTAAGCATATTTGTCCACGCTGGGCTCCACGTAAGCAAATATGTCCATTCATGATGCCACGTAAGCAAAGCTGTCCACATAAGCGAAGCTCAACTACTTAGTAGCGTTCCAACTGTTATCAGATTTCTCCTCTTTTAACTTCATTCCAACAGCTTCTGAAAGCTTATTTTCACTATTGAATCTTCTTCATCAACCTTCTTCAACAGACATCTTCAACAGAAAGCTTCTCTAACAGAGTTCTCACTGATATCATCTGCACACTACGTAGAGTTGTTAGAAACACAATAATAAGTTTTGTGTAATTCAAAATTCAATCTGGATCTGTTGACACAGATCCATCAGAGTATATACACCTTTCTCTGGAGAGCAACTTGCACAGAGTCTGTCTCAGCCCAAGTTAAAACATTTTCTTCCTTGGCAACAATGTCTTTGTTAAGAGACGTCAAAAAGGCTAATCGTCGAAGACTGAAAGAATTAAAGTATGCGGAAACTTCATCTATCACGTGCTCCCTCAACTGTATAAGAAACTTAATATCCCCAAAAATTAAATCAACCATCTCACGGGTCGGGTGCCCTTTGATTATGCTGGCCTCGACAAGGAGCGCCTTCCCCTTATGTGTGAGAGCAATCTTAGGGAGACTTGCCTTGTATAAGTCTCCATCTGCAACTACTGGGATTGAAATCCCAAGTCCAAACTTTATGTTGGTGGGTTCGGCAGCAAGAACTGATGGAAGCATCATATCTCCAGGGATCCGCTTCAGTAAGTCATCGATTGACAGTAACTCTTCATCGGATGACAACTGTCCCACATCTGTCACGGTTGTTAAATCAATATCCTTTGCTGTTGTAGCAGCCGGGCTCTCATCAACCTCAACTAATATATCATCAGACTTTGTGAACACGGGGTCTGCAAAAAGTGTTTCCATTTCTATTTCCTTATCAACCTTTGGTTCCACAAAGTCTGCAACTGTTGCTCCCCAACACTTGGTTCATAAGCAACTGTATCATGTTCTTCATCTGTCTCACTGGCGGATTCAAATATTTTATTAGCTTGTCGAGCAGTAAATGCCTCATATGAAAAATCAAACCAGTGCTGGATTTCATCATCTTTTTCAACTGCCCGACCCGCAGCCACTGTTTCTTCTCTGACATATGTTTCATGGGGATGTTCCCTTTCAGCTGTTTCTGTTTGTTCCATCTGTGCAGTCTCAGCAACCACTTGTTCAATGATGGTGTCGACATCATCAGCAGATGTCGGATCTATAGCTTGAATAGGTTCAACATCGAGTGCTCATGAGACTGGCTCCAGCTTCGCTTTGGAAGGAGCTGCTTTCCCCTTCAATGTTCGTTTCTTCTTCTCCACCTGCTCATCAATAGAAACAGCGGGTCTTTTTTTGGACATAGCCATTTTTACGGGTGTTTTCTTCACCCGAGATTTTCCTGCCAAGCCCTCCACACTGTCAACAGCAATCTTGTCGTTAATGGCAATATATCTCCCAACAGTTTCGGCAGTCAAAATTTTCAGTGGAGGGAACTCCTCAGAGTCTCCCAACACCAAATCTGGTATATTTTTCAATAGAATACAAATATGGACAGTGTATCCTCTGGCTTGCCTCGTCTCTGGAGTCACCATATCCTTGAAAATTTTGAATAGCAATCTTCCCCAGTTCACAGACACACCCCCAAAAATAGCAGTCATCAATAGGAACTTTTCATGAGTCACGGCATCAAAGGAACCCGGTTTCATAGTAATCGATTTTGCCACGATAACTAAGAAGCCTGTACTCAATCTTCAATTCCCGCTTTTTGAAGGAAGTTGACAGCTGCTCACCGGTAAATGAAAACTCAGTTCTAGCATCAAAAATCAAGTCCTTCGGTACCTCATTGATGTCTATCAATCCTTCCACCGGCAGTTGAAAATTCCGGGAAAAAATTTCTTCAGAGATTTCCACCAGTTTCCCTTGAATTTTTCTAACAACTTTATCATCTCGTACGGAGGCGTTGTGATAAAACTCTATCAGAGAGGATTCAA
Organism: Dorcoceras hygrometricum; assembly: GCA_001598015.1. Lineage (NCBI taxonomy): Eukaryota > Viridiplantae > Streptophyta > Magnoliopsida > Lamiales > Gesneriaceae > Dorcoceras > Dorcoceras hygrometricum. Next base: position 170,927 of record KV017493.1, on the reverse strand, counting down.
AAATATCAGACATACAGCCCAGAAAACCATTCAGACCAAATTCCACAAGGGCTTCAAACATAGCCACCATTTCTGAGTTGTCCATGGCAAGGACAGAGGCAAAATGAACCTGGTTGGTGTTGCTAACAAGTGAAGATGCCATTTCTGATAGAGCAACGAACGAGAGAATTCCTGAAATAAGAGTAATCTGCAAACAGAACACACAGAGACCAAAGCGCAAGAGAGCTAGAGAGAAATATTGCAAGGTAAAGAAAATGAGAAAGGAAACGTCTTAAATAGCTATGGAATGCAAAAAGTACTAGAGAGAGAAAATGTGGATGTGACGTTTCGCATGATGACAACCACGTGTCAATCATCCGACGGCGCGATCAATATTTGGAAATGGTTTTGAAAAGATTTTGACAAAATCTCGAAATAATTTTAAAGGTATTTTAAAAGGATTTTGAGTTTTGACCGTGAGGGTAAAAATGTAAAAGAAATTGGCGCCAAAAGCTCAACACGTCACAACCTTAAGATCTGTTTAATATATCAGCAGGGGTGTTGCGAGATCTGATTCTGGATAAGTATCAACTGTGTATATGTGACATCTGATTGTATCCAGATCTCACATATTCAGTTGACTCAGCACTTATTAATTCATATCTCTCTTTTCCCTAAAGTTGGGATCTCCCAAGTCTGTTATTTTATCAAACCTGAATTCCACGACGTTTCCCCTGAACAGTAGACTCAGATTTGACAAAACCAGAAGCTGTTCAACCTGAAAGTTGTTAGCACAAATACAATTAAGGCAGTTCTAAAAGACCCAATAGATTTCTAAAATAAGAAAAAATAGCGTCAGGTAGGGGCTTTGTGAAGATGTCAGCAACTTGCTGCTCAGTCGACACATACTCCAGCTTGACGTCTTTCTTTAGCACATGGTCCCTTATAAAGTGATGCCTGATGTCTATATGCTTTGTTCTTGAATGCAGCACAGGGTTCTGAGTGATAGCAATAGAACTGGTGTTGTCACAGAGAATAGGAGCTTCAGAAGCATCAATGCCATAGTCCTTAAGCTGGTGTTGAATCCCTAAGATCTGAGCATAACAGCTTCCTGCTGCTAGGTACTCTACTTCAGCAGTGGACATTGCAATGGATGCCTGCTTCTTACTGAACCAGGAAATTGCCTTGCTTCTTACTGAACCAGGAAATCAGTCGATCTCCTAAGAATTGACAAGTACCGCTTGTGCTTTTACGATCAATCTTACATCCTGCGTAATCTGCATCACTATAACCGATTAGTTGAAAGCCTGAGTCTTTGGGATACCAAAGACCCACATTGGAAGTTCCTTTCAAATATTTTAAGATTCTTTTCACGGCTATTTAATGTGATTGTTTAGGCTCTGCTTGAAATCTAGCACACAATACAGACAGCAAACATGATGTCTGGTCTGCTAGCAGTTAAGTATAGCAAAGAGCCAATTATACCGCGATAAAGAGATACATCAATGGCAGTACCTGTTAGAGTAGATGCCCAACTAGCCAACTTGTGGCATGTGGGTTTATAGACTCTTGTATGAAACAATCTTTATATATGATATTCGCATTTATTATATGGCATTCTTTACTTTCATTGTATGTATGATTATTTACAATTGCGTTGAGTAAAGACCTAGAATGCACTAAAGCGTATGTTAGATGTGATAGTGGGTATGCCGGCTATCATGAAACACATCTAATAGTCGCTGTGTATTCTGAACATGTTCCTAGTCGATTGGGCCGTCAAAATAAGGATAAGGTCGCCCGAGTTAGAGACTAGTATCTGCGATGCGAAGTACCATGTTTCATTGGTAGGGAACATTGTGATGTTCTGAGCAAGCAGATAGATAGTGACCTGGTGATCTATCGAACTACCCTCCTTCGGATTTTCCAAGTGGTTACCATTTGTCGAGTGGATAAGTCCGAGGTCTTGGTTGTACTGATTAGTCCTCACGACTCTAAACGTCATTGAGACTCTACATGATAGGCGTCTCACTTTGACCCGTTTGCCGACTCACTTGGGGTCATAAGGCGTCGGGATTGTCTGAGACCCCGATGCATGTAGAAGTCGATGCATCGTTGTCGAGGATTCACCGCTCGCAGACATGCGTGGAAATCCTATGCTATCTGAGGGGATAATAGTGTATAAATATCTAGCCAGAGTACTAGAAGTGTTTTAGGTAATGTGTTTACCTATTTACACTCGCGATGTCACTATTCGATCTCCAAGATGTGTACATAGTTATCGGATCTATAGCAACTCTCGATTTATCAATGATCGTTGATCTGATCGGGATATATGGATTGAAAGGACCGTACTGTACGCTAACCACGACCAACTGGTTCTTGTAGGCACTATCAGTGATACCTATGGGATCATGGGGCGATGTTTCTAGACGCTTTACCATGATCCGATGGGCAAGTCCGGAATTGTGATTCCGGAGCCACAATGGTTGTGGGCCCACGGCTAGCTGTATCCCTGAACCATTGAGGGTCACACAAGTACTGGATTTGAGATTCCCGCACGGATACTCAGCTCAATGTGTTGAGCATACGAAGAGGATTTTGGGGAGTGCGACTTCCTAAAAGTCAACAGGGGTCAAACCGGGGTTTCCCGCTGTTGAGGGCAAAACGGTCATTTTGCACTGGGGTTCTGAAAAATGGTTTTTCAGATCATAGTATTCAGTTTTGGAAACTAATTCGATCGGTCTGATCTGATCGGCGATCGGAGTTATAATGAAGTCTCGGTGATGGGGATGAACTGAATGTTCACCCGTTGGACCCGGGCCCGTTGGGCCGGAACCAAACCCATCTTTAATTCTATTTAATTAGAACTAAACCTAGACTTAACATACTACACTCTAAACTAACCCTAGAGCATCACAACCGCCGCCCCTCTCCTCTCTACAAGCCGCCGCCGCCGCCGTGCGCCGCCGCCGCCGCCCCTCTTCGCTGGAAAATCGTTTCCGGCCAATTCGACAAGGAGAATCCGTCCGTGCAGATCTCGTCACGCCTTCTAGTACAGGGTGACGAAGGAGTCTCGTATCCGGTCGTGGACCGGATTGGCGTTATCTACCGCAGTCTACCGTGAAGTGCCGCTTTCTTTACGAAACTGGTCGGAGCCAGGCACAAGTGCCAGCAAGGTAGTGTTTTGAACACCCTATGAATGACATTAATTGTTAATTGTTTTATCGTATTGATCGTCTCCCGGCATATATTTTCTGTTCTTCCGCTGCCTAGACTGGGGGCGTGATCCGGATCCCAACAGTACCAGCTTCATCTTTGTCCAGCTTGATTGATGAGCTCAATGGGGTCGCAGCTGCTGAACACTTGTCCATGCCAAATTTCTTCAGCAGTTCTTTCGTATATTTAGCTTGGTTAATGAAGATTCCATTTTCCAGCTGTCGAACTTGTAAACCTAGAAAGAACGTTAGCTCGCCCATCATGCTCATCTCAAATTTATCCTGCATTAACTTAGAGAACTTTTGGCACAATTTGGGGTTAGTTGACCCAAAGATAATGTCATCAACATATATCTGTACTAATAAGACGTGATCAGATTTTACGAATTTAAACAATGTCTTATCAATTGTGCCTATAGTGAAATCATGCTCGATTAAGAATTTGGACAGTGTATCATACCAAGCTCTGGGTGCTTGCTTCAACCCATACAGAGCTTTATCCAATTTATAAACGTGATTTGGATATGTATGATCTACGAAGCCAGGAGGTTGTGCAACATACACTTCCTCTGTTAGAATGCCATTAAGAAATGCCTCTTAACATCCATTTGAAATACTTTAAAAATCTTTGAATGATGCATATGCAAGGAACATGCTTATGGCTTCTAGTCTAGCTACTGGTACAAAGGTTTCATTAAAGTCTATTCCTTCCATTTGCCTAAATCCCTGAGCTACCAGTCTAGCTTTATTTCTAGTTACTATTCCATCTTCATTCAGTTTGTTCCTAAAAACCCATCGTGTTCCTATAACTGAATGATTTGAAGGTCTAGGTACAAGTTGCCATACGTTA
>KV017493.1:128600-151854 GCA_001598015.1 Dorcoceras hygrometricum | reverse complement strand
CTAGCAGCTTAAAGTAAAGTACGATTTCTCCTCTTAGCAAGCCCGTTCTGCTGAGGAGTTCTAGCTGCTGAAAGCTCATGCTTTATTGTCTTCTAGACAAGATCTGTCATTTTGCAAACGTTTTAAAAGGCGTATCAGCTGGTCAGCGGTATCGGATTTTTCCTTTAAAAACAACACCCAAGTAAATTTTGTAAAATCATCAATAAAAACTAGGGTGTAGTTCGTTCCCCCTAAGCTCGTTACGGGAATAGAACCAAAGAGATCCATATGTAAAAGCTCTAAGTTTCGGGAAGAACGTTTACCGCTTTTCTTTATAAAAGTAGATTTGATTTGTTTGCCAAGCTGACATGCGGCACAGATCTTGTCTGTAGAAAAATTGATTTTGGGCAGACCAGAAACCATTTCATGCTGACTCAAATGAGCAAGAGTTTTAAAGTTTAGATGGTTCATTCGCTGATGCCACAACCAGCTCTTGGAAGAGTTGGCTGCTAAGCAAATTTGTTCAGATCCCATGGGTTCTGACCAATTGATAATGTAGGTATTCCCCGATATTTTACCTACCAATACAGTCAGTACTTCTGGACTCTGAACTGTGCATGTGTGCTGTTGAAAATTAACTATGTAACCCTTGTCACATAGCTGACTAATGCTAATCAAATTATAAAGCAAGTTATCAACAACTAAGACATCTGATATAGAAATGTTACCATGGATAAGCTTACCCTTACCCACAGTGTTACCATGAGCATTGTCACCAAAGACTATCTTTGCTCCTCTATGAGGTGTCACATCTATCAGCAGTTTTGGGTTTCCAGTCATATGTCTTGCACAACCGCTGTCCAGGTACCATATGGTTGATTCATCAGCAGCTTTGTACCTGTTATCCTGCAATCATAAAAACAGATTTTGGTACCCAATTTTACTTGGGTCAAGATAGGATTACCCCTCTCGGGACCCATTCTTGAATTACTTTGACAGCTTTCCCAATATGATAGTCCATAAGGGTCTGTGCATAAGTACTGTGAGATCTGTTGAGCTTTGGTTTGGTAGTTTGACCATTCAGATCTCTATGAGGCCGAACCTTTTTCCATTCCTTCTTAGAGCCACGTCTTTGTTTGTTCTGAACAAACGACTTGGATCCAGCTTTTGCCTTTTCCTTGTCAAGTCTGTTCTTTAGCCAACCAGACTTAGGACTCTCGGGTCTGTCATAGCCAATACCAGCTTTTCCTTTCTTATTCAATAGCTCCAAGATCTGGTCATCATACCGTACCGACTCGCATGGATCATGTATCACACTAGCTTTGACAAAGCTCATATTTTTGAACTTGTCATGTGCTAGATTTGATTGAGTACAAGTCTCTCCAGATCTGCTTTCACCAGTATTGAAACCTAAGCCAGTTCTATCATTCGCTGGCTTCTGAATCTCACACAGCTTGTCTAGAGAGATAGAATACTGGGTCCAGGAGCTCATTATCGAATTTAATTTTTCAATTTCAGACTTGAGCTCACAGGACTTTGATCTCAACAATTCATTCTCAGCCTTCAGCTTACTCAACTCGATTTTTAAACTGTTAGCTTCACCAAGTTGAATAGTACTTGGTTCAACTGAACTATTTTTCAAATCCGTGTTTTCAGCCTTAACTTCCTCGAATGTGTGAGAAAGCTTACGGTACTCTTGGACCATATCATTTAGTGCACTGATTAGGTCCTCTCGTGTAAATTCAACATTAGAGAAATCGAATACCTCGTTGTCAGATGTTTGATCAGCCATGAGACAGTGAACTTCCTCTTGTTCACTATCGCTTGAAGAAGAACTGCTTGATGAGGAATCAGAATCTGAGTCCGCCCAGCTTTTGGTGCTTTCTTCTGCAACCAGTACTTTCCTATCATACTTTCTGTTGGGCCTTTTGTCATATCTTGTCCTCATCCTCCTATCCTTGGATCTATCCTTGGATCTCTCTTTGGTTCGATCATCATTCTTCTCATCTCTTTTGTATCTATCCTCCTTCTTTGGCCTATTGCAATCAACTGCAAAATGTCTTGGACGGCCACAATTAAAACAGTTCATATCAGTTTTAACTTTATTATTTTTATGGACATTATTATAAGTAGTAGAAGGGTTGTAGGATCTTCTCAAGTATTTCCCAAACTTCTTAACGAAGAGGGACATTGCGTCGTTGCTGAGTTGATCAGCTGTCTTGCTGGTGCTTGGAGAGCACTGTTCAGATGTTGTAGCAGCTAACGCTTTGGTCTGCTGGGATGCTAAGGATCCAGCTTCTGCTCTAGTTTCCAACTCGAACTCATAAGCTTTTAGATTCGCGAAGAGGTCATGCAGTTCCAGCTTGTTTAGATCTTTAGATTCTCGCATGGCCATCGTCTTCATGTCCCATCCCTGGGCAACGCTCTCATCACCTTCAATGCCAACTCATGGTTGCTATACTCTTTTCCCAAGCTAGTCAACTCAATCACCACGACGCTGAATCGCTCATCAAACTCCATCATTGTTTCAATCGTCTTTCATTTTTATTGACTCATATTTCTGTTGAGATATTGTCAGCTTGTTTTCCTTCGTATCGTCATTGCCTTCACAAATTTGTGTTAGCTTCTCCCATATCTCCTTTGCTGTGGTGCAGGTTTTAATCTTGCTGAACATGTTTTTGTCCAGTGTCTTATAAAGTGTGAGGAATCAGATTTCAAGAATTGTGATTAATCGGATTTTGGGATTAGATTAGTCACGAGAATTAAGATTTTCGGATTTTAGACTTTCGATTTTTGGTGAAATCTGATTTGAGAAAAATTCAGATCTCTAGTTGGAGTTGTCCAGATTTTAGTTCGGGTTTATCGGGTGAAATCTGGTTGAGGATTGGGATCGAAATTGTTAGATTTTGATAGAATCTGGTTCCCTGAGTGTTAGCGTGCTTTGCCGCGAGAAGTAGGTAAAACGCTGAGTTTTGGTGAGATCTGATTAGTTGAGAGTGCAGCGCTCTCTTTTCGCATTTTTAGATGTCAACGATTGGTCAACGGAACTGTAGCGAGTGATCGCTGGATTGAGAGATCTGGTTTCGTTGTATTGAACGCAGGTTATTGTTCGCGTGTAGAAATCTGGTGGGGCTAGTGTGTGACGTAAGCAGATTTCATGTGTTGGTCAACATGTGAGAGTTGACATCTGGTGTTGAGTTTTTGAATGTTGTGGTTTTAAGTGAGATCTGTTTCGCTGTGTGATGTCGTTTGGATTAGTGGCTACGTCGTCGTTTTAACATTTTGCGTTGCTAAGGCGCAGAGATCTGTTTTAGTGGTAGCGCTGAGATCTGTTTTGAGCGCTAGCATTGTGTTATGGAGGAGAGATCTGTTTTGAGCTAAGCGACGTCGTTCCCTTTAGTTGCTGCGTCGTCGTTTTGGAATCCTCAGCGTTTAGCGTGTTTTGCTTTGCGCGAGCAAGGGATCTGGTTTGTGTTATTGTTGGAGAGACCAGATGTCACCGAAACGCTGTCGTTTTGACTTGTGAGCGAGCGTTTGTTGTTAACGCTGGGATATGGTGGTTATTAGCGTTGTTTGAGAAATCTGTTTGACGCTATTTCTCGTTGCAGGGATCTGTTTTTGTCGGTGTTGGACTTAGACAGTAGCGTTTGAATTGAAGATTTAAATACAAGTGTTGAGTTACACTTAGAGTATTTTTAGACCCGATATTTCTTATCCTCTTCTCTGTTGAAACCCTCGACTGACACTGTTCATTCGAACATTTCTCCCATCGATTTCTATCGATTCCAGTCTCTGTTTTTGAAGATCTTGATGGCGCTGGACTCCCCTAGCTTAGCTCTTTCATTTGCTACCCATTAGAGAACCTGAATTAGCATCGGAGAAGAAGAGCGAAGCTGTTGCGTCTTCGTACCGTGTAGTCCGTTGGTTCTCCTGCTAGCGTGAGCTTTTGGATTTCAGTTCCTTGAAGCTTCTGTCGTGAATTTTGAACCAGGAGAAAACTAGTTGCGTTAGCCGTGAGTTCTGTCGTGCCCTGTATTGAATCCGTGAGGTAGAATTCTGAGGATTGAGGTACGAATTGAGCAGCTCTTAGTGGCTTGAAGCGTAAACATGACTATATTTCCCTGCTATGAAATCTGTTGGCCTGTTGCTGGGATTGCTACGTGAAACAGTGTGTGGAATTGATTGATTTACATGCTGTTTTATGGTATTGATTGTATGCATTGTGCATTTGATATTGATTGGCATACATGCATACATCGAGAGACTGATTGGCAGATTGATTGACGACCTGATTGAGAGCCACGTTGTGACTGGCCGACTGAGTTGTCGTGCCTGAAAAGTCCAACGCTATCATCGGAGTGGTGACGACCGGATTCGAGTGTCTACCACCGAGCTGTGATGGGTTGACGGACCCTGAAGATCACGAACCGAGGATTTCCACCGGCTGACTTGCTGTGCGTGGTATAGAGGCTCTACAGATGTGATTTCCAATTGACTTACTGGTCTCGCTATCCGATTCCTTGATAGCCCTCATGCATTCATAGCATTGATTTATAGCATGTTGCATGTTTAGCCATTTTGATTAGCTCTTCGTACTGAGGCTTGACCTCGTATTTTGTTTTCCTGCTTCTGTGTCTTGGGTCTGTATTGCCCATTTGCAGGATCATCAGGTAACCAAGCTGGACAGAGTGGAAGTTCAGCTGGTCGATCCCCGTTTCCTCGAGTCCCAGTCTATTTTATTATGTATTGAACCGGGGGATGCCCCGTGTTTTTATGTATTGGGGATCTGTATTTGATTTGATATGTTGTTGTTACCTGGTTGTATAAGTTTGAGTTAACTTGTATTTTGATTATCGATATTTTGAATGTATGTGTTTGAGTTCAGGCCCAAACTATTTCAAAAAAAAATAATAATTTTTAAGCCCTGATTTTTATATCTATCTGCTGTGAGATCTTACCTCTAGACTTGTTTAGATGCCGCCGAGAAGAGGAAGAGTTAGGACGACTAGACGTACTGAGGAGGAGTCTAGGGCAGGTAGTGATGATGATGTTCATCAGGTTGAGGATGTTACCAGACAGATAGGCGGGATGGAGTTGGTCCTAGCTAGGTTTCAGCGGACGAACCCTTCGACGTTTTCTGCAGCATAGGGTGGTGCGATGGCTGAGGCTTGGTTAATGCAGATGGAGGAGTTGTTCGATACTCTGGAGTACGCTCCCGAGAAAAGACTGAAGCTGGCGGTGTTGCAACTGAGAGACAATGCACAGCGCTGGTGGAGGGGTACTTCCCGTATCCTTCGTGACAGTGGGGCTGTGATCACTTGGGAGAGCTTCTGCGAGGCCTTTCGACAGGAGTATACCCCAGAGTCCTTCTATAACAGCCGGGAGCGGGAGTTCGATAATCTGAGGCAGGGCAGCATGCGAGTAGCTGAGTATGCCCGATAGTTTTCTGCGCTTTTGATCTATGTGCCACACGTTGCCAACCAAGAGAGGACGAAGAGGAACAAGTTTTTGAAAGGCTTGAGGCCTTTGTACCGGATGGTTTTGTCTGGTTCGCCTGCGACCTATATTGATGCGGTGAACCGAGCGGTAGATATTGAGGAGAGTTTGATGGAGGTTGAGGCTCCGATTCAGCTGACTACTGGACACACCTATCAGCCTGTTTAGGATGCGTCACAATCTTTCTATTCTCCTCAGGGGTCTCAGCAGCAGCAGTAGCAGTCGAACCGCCAGAGATTTCGACCTCGAGGAAAACAGTTCAAGAAGAAGGCGGATTCGAGTTCCTCTGGTTCCGTGAGTTCTGGTTCTGGTAGTGGTTCTGGCAGCAGTTCTAGTGTCATGTCTTGTGGACAGTGCGGAGGGAGGTATCCGACTTCGCAGTGTCGTGGAGTTCAGGGGTCCTGCCGTAACTGTGGACAGCCAGGACACTTCCATAGTGTGTCCTATGTTGAGGGGTCAGTCTTCGATTCCTTCGTAGCAGGGATCAGCTGGTGGTTCATCTCAGAGACCGCAGTTTCCTGCCCCTACTCAGCGATTTCGATTTCAGCCTAGTGGACCGTCTAGGTTTGGAGCACCTAAGATACCTCATTTCCAGATTCCCCAGCAGGCTCAGGCGAATGCCTTGACTAGAGAGCAGGCTGAGTAGACGCCTCGCATGGTGATTGGAGGTACATGATTTATTTTCAAATTTCCTGCGAAAGTTTTATTTGACACTGGTGCATCACACTCTTTTATTTCTGAGATGTTTGTGTGTGAGCATGGGTTGAGTTCTTCCCCATTGTGTGATGTTGTTTCCGTGTCTACCCCTGTTGGTGTGAGTCTGTGGTCTCGTGAAGTGGTGTTGGATTGTATGCTTCGATTTGATGAGCACGTTTTGGTGTCGAATCTGATTTTTTTGGGAATGAGAGATTTTGATTGCATCTTGGGGATGGACGTGTTGTCTATCTATAAGGCTACGGTCGATTGTTTTCATGGTGTGGTGAGATTTTGCCCTGACTCGGGAGAAAAGTGGGATTTCTACGGTGCTGATTTGCACCCAAAGATTCCGCTGGTTTCCGCCATGGAGATGTTTAGCCTGCTATCGCTAGGTAGCGCCGGATTCATGATTTACGCGCTGGACGTTTCCCAAGAGCAGCGATTGGAGTTGAGCGACATCCCGATCGTCCGAGAGTTTCCCGACGTGTTTCCAGATGAGATCCCTGGATTCCCTCCGAGACGTGAGATCGACTTCAGCATTGTGCCGAGGATTGATGACTTGTTCGATCAGTTGCAGGGATCGGTCGTTTACTCGAAGATTGATTTGCGCTCTGGTTACCACCAGTTGCGTATTAGAGACGCTGACGTGGCGAAGACAGCTTTCCGGACTAGATATGGGCATTATGAGTTTCTAGTCATGCCGTTTGGATTGACGAATGCCCCAGCTGTGTTCATGGATTTGATGAATCACGTCTTCAGTGAGTATATCGATCGGTTCGTAATCGTCTTCTAGATGACATCCTGGTGTACTCGAGGAGCTTGAGGGAGCATAAGAAGCATCTGAGACTGGTGTTGCAACGGTTGAGAGACTCGCAACTTTATGCCAAGTTCAGCAAGTGTGAATTTTGGCTTGAACGGCTTATCTTTTTGGGTCATGTGATTTCAGCACAATGGATTTCGGTAGATCCGAGTAAGGTCGAAGCAGTTCTTAATTGGGAGAGACCTAGAAATGTTTATGAGATCCGTAGTTTCTTAGGATTGGCTGGCTATTACAGGCGTTTTATCGAGAAGTTTTCTTCGATAGCCAGGCCTCTGACTCAGTTGACTCAGAAGGATAAGAGATTTGTGTGGACTGATGAGTGCGAGAACAGTTTTCAGACGTTGAAGGAGAAGTTGACTAATTCTCCTGTATTGGCTTTACCGTCTGGATCTGGAGGTTTCGTGGTATGCTCTGATGCTTCTCTGAATGGTTTAGGATGTGTTCTGATGCAAAACGGGTACGTGATTGTCTATGCGTCTCGACAGTTGAAGCCTCATGAGACGAGGTACCCTATGCATGATTTGGAGTTGGCTGCGATAGTGTTTGCCTTGAAGATTTGGCGACATTATCTGTATGGTGAAGAATTTGTGGTGTACACCGACCACAAGAGCCTGAAATATATCTTCATGCAGTCCAATTTGAATATGAGGCAGCGACGATGGATGGAATTGCTCAAGGACTTTAACTGTGAGATTCAGTATCAGCCTGGGCGGATGAACTCAGTTGCCGATGCATTGAGTAGGAAGACCCAGCCTGCGATGCTTTCGTCTTTGAGTGTCTCGAAAGTCTATGAGCAATTGAGTACTTCCGGTTGGAGATTTCGGTCGAGTGATCAGTACTTCATGGTTTCTACGATTCAGGTTGAGCCGCAGATTTTGCATGGCATCAAGGAGGCGTAGAGGACTGATCCCTATATCCATGAATTGAGGATTAACGCCCAGAATGGTCAGTCTGATGATTTCTCTGTTTCTTCGGATGGATGTCTGAGATTTCGAGGGAGATTAGTGGTTCCGAACCTGATTGACTTGAAGGAGGCCATCATGAATGAAGCGCATTGTAGCCGGTACAGTGTGCATCCGGGTGAAAGGAAAATGTATCATGCCTTGAAGTCTCACTATTGGTGGGCAGGTATGAAGAGCGACATTTCGGCTTTTGTCGCGAGATGTCTGAATTGCCAGCAGGTCAAGGCTGAGAGTATGAGACCTGGTGGATTGCTGCAGAGTTTAGAGGTGCCCCAATGGAATTGGGAGCACATCGCCATGGATTTTGTGACTCATCTACCTCGATCAAGCAGGGGATGCGATGCTATTTGGGTTGTGATCGATAGACTTTCGAAGTCAGCCCATTTCATTCCCTATGATGTGAGGTGTTCTATGAAGAAAATGGCAAAATTGTACATCGACCATGTGGTTAGATTGTAAGGAGTTCCGGTTTCGATTGTTGGGATAGCGGTGGCGGATCCGGATCCGACTTCCCGGGGTGCAGCGGAAGAACAAAAATTTTCCCGGAAAGTGTTCAATACATTAATACGAATCAACAAACCATTCATAGGGGGTTCTTTGATTGTTACCTTGTTGGCGTCTAGGCGCTTGGATCCGACCAGTTTCACGAGGAAACCGGCACTTCAAACTGTAGGCGGCGGTAGATCCTCCAATCCGGTCTACGACCGAAATCGATCTTCCTCCGTCAATCCGCACTAGAAGATATAACGGATTTTACGCGGACGGAATCACCTCAGCACGACGACCGGAGCAAGTCCGATCAACGGGGCGGCGGCGCGTGGCCGTGAGGTTTGTGGAGAGGGGAGGGGCGGACGACTTCAAGGAGTTGGAGGCTAGGTTAAGTTGTGTGTTGTGTAATGATTAAGCCCTAACCAATTTAATTAATAAAGATGGTAGATGGGCTTGAACCGGCTCATTGGACTTGGGTCAGGCCCAAGTCCTATATGAACGTTCGGTTAATTTAAATCACCACGGTTCCATCATAACTCCGATCGACGATCAGATCGGACCGATCGACTCAGTTTTCAAAACTGAACATTATGATGCGAAAAACAATTTTTCAGATACTTAGTCCAAAATGACAGTTTTTCCCCTCAACAGCGGGAAATCGTAATTTGACCCCTGTTGACTTTTAGGAAGTCGCACTCCCTAAAATCCTCTTCTTATGTTCAACACATTGAGCTCAGTTTCCGTGCGGGAATCACGAATCCGGTACTTGTGTGACCCTCAATGGTTCAGGGATACAGCTAGCCGTGGGCCCACAACCATTGTGGTTCCGAAATCATAATTCCGGACTTGCCCAACGGATCATGGTAAAGCGCCTAGCAACATCGTCCCATGATCCCCTAGGTATCACTGATAGTGCCTGCAAGAACCAGTTGGTCGTGGTTAGCGTACAGTACGGTCCTTTCAACACATATATCCCGATCAGATCAACGACCATTGGTAAATCGAGAGTCGCTAAAGATCCGATAGCTATGCATACATCTTGGAGATCGAATAGTGACATCGCGAGTGTAACTAGGTAAACCCATTTACCTAAAACACTTCTATTACTCTGGTCAGAGATTTATACACTATTATCCCCTCAGATAGCATAGGAAATCCACGCATGTAAGCGAGCGGTGAATCCTCGACAACGAAGCATCGAATCCTACACGCATCGGGATCTCACCCAATCCCGCCGCCTAATGACCCCAAGTGAGTCGGAAAACGAGTCAGAATCCTACACGCATCGGGATCTCACCCAATCCCGCCGCCTAATGACCCCAAGTGAGTCGGAAAACGAGTCAAAGTGAGACGCCTATCATGTAGAGTCTCAATGACGTTTCGAGTCGTGAGGACTAATCAGTACAACCAAGACCTCGGACTTATCCACTCGACAAATGGTAACCACTTGGAAAGTCCGAACGAGGGTAGTTCGATAGATCACCAGGTCACTATCTATCTGCATGCTCAGAACATCACAATGTTCCCTACCAATGAAACACGGTACTTCGCATCGCAGATACTAGTCTCAATCTCGGGCGGCCTTATCCTCATTTTGATGGCCCAATCGACTAGGAATGAGTTCAGAATACACAGTGACTATTAGATGTGTTTCATGATAGCCGTCATACCCACTATCACATCTAACATACACTATGGTGCATTCTAGGTCTTTATCCAACACTATTGTTAACATTATAGTCATAATGAAAATAAATAAAGCCATGAATAAATGCGAATATCATATATAAAGATCGTTTCATACAAGAGTCTATAAACCCACACACCACAAGTTGGCTAGTTGGGCATCTACTCTAACATCGATAGTGTCCGATAGAGATCCGAGGTTCACTTCTCAATTTTGAAAGAGTTTTCAAGCAGCTATGGGTTCGAGATTGGCTATGAGTACGGCCTATCACCCACAAACAGACGGACAGTCTGAGCGGACTATCCAGACTTTAGACGATATGTTGCGTGCAGTTGTAATGGATTTCAGCGGTGGCTGGCATGATTCGATATCTTTGGTTGAGTTTTCATATAACAACAGCTACCAGGTGACTATAGGAATGGCTCTGTTTGAGGCGTTGTATGGTCGAAAGTGCAGATCCCCGATTTGTTGGGAAGAAGTTGGAGAGAGACAGCTTTCTACACCGGAGTTTGTGCAGCACATGAAGGATCAGATTGATTTGATTCGGAGTAGAATGAAAGCTGCTCAAGACCGTTTCTCTAGCTATGCAAACAGAAGACGTCGACCGTTAGAGTTTGAGGTTGGCGATCGTGTGTTTCTCAAGATTTCTCCTTTCAAGAGCGTGATGTGATTCCGATTTAAAGGAAAATTGGCTCCCAGATTCGTTGGTCCCTTTGAGATCATTGAGCGGATTGGACAGTTGGCTTATAGATTGAGGTTGCCCGAGGAGTTAGCAGCGATGCATGATATCTTTCATGTGTCTATGTTGAGAAAATATGAGCCAGATCCGTCCCATGTTTTGAGAACCGACGAAGTTGAGCTGGATTCTGCCTTGAGCTATGTTGAATATCCAGTGCAGATTCTGGATAGGAAGGAGAAGCAGTTGAGGAACAAAGTGATTCCGTTGGTGATGGTCCAATGGAGCAAGCATGGCCGAGAAGAAGCAACCTGGGAAGTTGAGGAAAAGATGAGACAGGACTGGCCTCATTTGTTTGAGCACTGATCGTACAGATTTTTCCAGGTAAATTGCTGGTTTTTTCTTCGAATTTGAGTAGTGTTTGTGCTGTGTTTCATGTTTGATTGTTTCTGCCCTTTTTTGCCTTTGATTTCGAGGACGAAATCTCTTAAGGTGGGGAGAATGTGAGGAATCAGATTTCAAGAATTGTGATTAATCAGATTTTGGGATTAGATTAGTCACGAGAATTAAGATTTTTGGATTTTAGACTTTCGATTTTTGGTGAAATCTGATTTGAGAAAAATTCAGATCTCTAGTTGGAGTTGTCCAGATTTTAGTTCGGGTTTATCGGGTGAAATCTGGTTGAGGATTGGGATCGAAATTGTTAGATTTTGATAGAATCTGGTTCCCTGAGTGTTAGCGTGCTTTGCCGCGAGAAGTAGGTAAAACACTGCGTTTTGGTGAGATCTGATTAGTTGAGAGTGCAGCGCTCTCTTTTCGCATTTTCAGATGTCAACGATTGGTCATCGGAACTATAGCGAGTGATCGCTGGATTGAGAGATCTGGTTTCGTTGTATTGAACGCAGGTGATTGTTCGCGTGTAGAAAAATCTGGTGGCGCTAGTGTGTGACGTAATAAGATTTCATGTGTTGGTCAACATGTGAGAGTTGACATCTGGTGTTGAGTTTTCGAACGTTGTGGTTTGAAGTGAGATCTGTTTCGCTGTGCGACGTCGTTTGGATTAGTGGCTACGTCGTCGTTTTAACATTTTGCGTTGCTAAGGCGGAGAGATCTGTTTTAGTTGTAGCGCTGAGATCTGTTTTGAGCGCTAGCGTTGTGTTATGGAGGAGAGATCTGTTTTAAGCTAAGAGACGTCGTTCCCTTTAGTTTCTGCATCGTTGTTTTGGAATCCTCAGCGTTTAGCGTGTTTTTCATTGCGCGAGCGAGGGATCTGGTTTGTGTTACCTTTGGAGAGACCAGATGTCACCAAAACGCTGTTGTTTTGACTTGTGAGCGAGCGTTTGTTGTTAACGATGGGATCTGGTGGTTATTAGCGTTGTTTGAGAAATCTGTTTGACGCTATTTCTCGTTGCAGGGATCTGTATTTGTCGGTGTTGGACTTAGACAATAGCATTTGAATTGAGGATTTAAATACAAGTGTTGAGTTACACTTAGAGTATTTTTAGACCCGATATTTCTTATCCTCTTCTCTGTTGAAACCCTCGACCGACACTGTTCATTTGAACATTTCTCCCATCGATTTCTATCGATTCCAGTCTCTGTTTTTGAATATCTTGATGGCGTTGGACTCCCCTAGCTTAGCTCTTTCGTTTGCTACCCATTAGAGAACCTGAATTAGCATCGGAGAAAAAGAGCGAAGCTGCTGCGTCTTCGTACCGTGTAGTCCGTTGGTTCTCCTGCTAGCGTGAGCTTTTGGATTTCAGTTCCTTGAAGCTTCTGCCGTGAATTTCGAACCAAGAGAAAGCTGGTTGCGTTAGCCGTGAGTTCTTCCGTGCCGTGTATTGAATCCGTGAGGTAGAATTCTGAGGATTGAGGTACGAATTGAGCAGCTCTTAGTGGCTTGAAGCGTAAACATGACTGTATTTCCCTGCTATGAAATCTGTTGGCCTGTTGTTGGGATTGCTACGTGAAACAGTGTGTGGAATTGATTGATTTACATGCTGTTTTATGGTAAATTGTATGCATTGTGCATTTGATATTGATTGGCATACATGCATACATCTTGAGCCTGATTGGCATATTGATTGACGACCTGATTGAGAGCCACGTTGTGACTGGCCGACTGAGTTGTCGTGCCTGAAAAGTCCAACGCTATCATCGGAGTGGTGACGACCGGATTCGAGTGTCTACCACCGAGCTGTGATGGGTTGACGGACCCTGAAGATCACGGACCGAGGATTTCCACCGGCTGACTTGCTGTGTGTGGTATAGAGGCTCGACAGATGTGATTGCCAGTTGACTTACTGGTCTCGCTATCCGATTCCTTGATAGCCCTCATGCATTCATAGCATTGATTTATAGCATGTTGCATGTTTATCCATTTTGATTAGCTCTTCGTACTGAGGCTTGACCTCGTATTTTGTTTTCCTGCTTCTGTGTCTTGGGTCTGTATTGCCCATTTGCAGGATCATCAGGTAACCAAGCTGGACAGAGTGGAAGTTCAGCTGGTCGATCCCTGTTTCCTTGAGTCCCAGTCTATTTTATTATGTATTGAACCGGGGGATGCCCCGTGTTTTTATGTATTGGGGATCTGTATTTGAGTTGATATGTTGTTGTTACCTGGTTGTATAAGTTTGAGTTAACTTGTATTTTGATTACCGATATTTTGAATGTATGTGTTTGAGTTTAGGCCCAAACTATTTTCAAAAAAAAAATAATAATTTTTAAGCCCTGTTTTTATGCTTCCGTGTTTATGCGTTTATTATGTGTTAATTGTGAGTAATTAGCACGGGGCCTGACATAAAGAATGTCCCTGGCCACGTTTTCTAGATTTGCTTTCTTTTTGTCCTCGTTGGAGTACTCATGTCTGCTCTTTTCTAGATACTGGGGCTGCCATTAGATCTAGCAAATGCCAAGTTTGGCTTCATAATGTTTTTATGCTTCCGTGTTTATGCGTTTATTATGTGTTAATTGTGAGTAATTAGCACGGGGCCTGACATAAAGAATGTCCCTGGCCACGTTTTCTAGATTTGCTTTCTTTTTGTCCTCGTTGGAGTACTCATGTCTGCTCTTTTCTAGATACTGGGGCTGCCATTAGATCTAGCAAATGCCAAGTTTGGCTTCATAATTTTCATCGGCCCTTCTGTGATGACCGACCACATTCATCGTCCTGAGCAGCCAGATGCGCTTGCATACGATTCTTCCAGTCATCATAGTCCTCCTTGGAAAACATAGGAATTTTGTTGTGAGAAGTAGACATATTTGAATATAATAAAGCACAAACAACAAGCTGTTCAATAACTGAGATTCGCAGGCTCTGATACCAATTGATAGGATCAATATGGCTCGAAAAACAGGCCTAGGAGTTCAGAAGGGGTGGGGGGGGTTGAATGAACTCCTTGGTATTTTTAATTTTCGAAACCTTTAAAACGATATTTACAAGCACCCGCTTCACTTAAATTCGAGTTACCAGATTTAAGGTATCTCAGTCTTAAATCAGATTTCTCAACTAACAAATATTGTGCGGAAATAATTTGATTAATCTATGAACAGTGAAAGCTTAAATAAATGCGATAAGTAAAAGTTCAGGGTGGTCAAGAGTTTGTTTATGGAAGTTCGGATATCAATATCCTACGTCTGCCCTTCTTCCTTTTCAGGAAGGTTCCACTAGAAGAGTTTGATGTTTACAGCCTCTGTAACCACCCAGTCACCGAGCCTCGCTCAAGATGAGCTCCTAGCAATCTCCAATCAACAACAAGCAGATGTAACTGCTAAATACAACACTTATAATTTCTATCAAACGGCTTTGTGTAGCTCGTTTGTTACAGACTCAACAATGAATGATACAAAGAAATGCAAAGCTATTGAGACTGTAAATCTTTTGGTTTTAACAATAAAACTCGTTTACACAAGGTAACCAGAAGATGTATCTCGAAGGTAATATCTGTGAAAGCTGAACTGTGAAGTGTTCTTCGAGATTAAGATACTGGACTTAGAACAATTTCTGCAATGTAAATTTTCCAGTAGCTGTTTGAGCTTTTGGAAGATAACTTCAATAGGCGAGAATGACCCAGAGAAGGAGAGTGAGCGAGTAAGCGAGTGAGCGAGAGCTTCTTCAATTCAAAATCCAGCTATTTATACCCTTTGTCCATAACGGTCATTAAATTTCGCCAAGGAAACATAATCCCTTTTTGAATATATGTCCATCGCATATTCTGCTCCACTAGAGGTAAATTGCGCTTCGTCAGAGCCAAATTTTCGTATGTCCATATTTGTGCAAACACCGTATAACGTCCTCTGTATATTGTGTACTATTTACCCAAAATAGCACTGACAGTGTTTCCTTAATTCCAGGCAATTGTACGATTTGATCTTCACCATTGATTCTTTCCAATTTGAATAAATGAACTTGTTTGAATCGGTTCGTCGTTTGCGCTTAAAATCTCTCTTCGTTAACACAATTCTTTCTTTCTTTAAGAAGATGACTATCTTAACGCTGATTTGAGAGAACGTAGTTGTCACATCTGAATGTATCAACATCTGAAATAAATAGAGAACTGTGTATTTGCAACATCTGAATGCAACAACTAAATGTAGCAACTGATACTGTTTTGATTTCTGAACGCTCTGTTAACCCAAAATCTGAATACTCCCAACAAGTCACTTCTGATTCAAAGTAGCTTTATCCAAAAACTGAATACATCCACTTCTGAAGTACTGAGATATGAGATAACTGAATAGATAATGTTTACTACTGAAATACTCGAAACTGAAACAATAGATCAAAAATTGTTACTCATATCTGAATGCCCTATGCTTCCAACAATAGATCTTCCATTGTAGCTCACTTCTGAATACACTGTTCCTGAAATCTGAACTGATCCAAAAAGCCAAATCTGTTTCAAAACATCGACCTGACAACAAAGAATGACGTCACATCTTCTGAACTTCAATACACTGAAATGACGACACTGCTTCTGAACACTTCGAAATATTGGGATGACGTCACGACTTCTGAAAGTCAATTCGATATGTGATAGTCGACCAACATCTGAATTATGCGTAACTGTTAATGACTACAACTTACTGACTGTCCAGATGTTACTTATGAATTCAGTACTTGTCTCATTTTTGTTATCACCAAAACTAATAAATTTTACATTAACAAAGAGCTGTGGGATTAGCTCAGCTTTCAGTTCAAATATCATTAGCAATAGAAATCGATAGATTTGAGCTGGAAGTAGTTACACAAACTTATGCTGCTAGACTAGTTGTTCTTACAATCCAATCTACTTTGAAGGATCAGATTAGAGACAGTGAGGGACGAACAACTACTTAGATGGAAGCAGCAGGATGAAAAAGAGGTGTAAGTCTTTATACTATAGTAGAAGGAATTGTTAAATACCAGGATAGGTTGTGGGTACCGCGAATTGATAATTTGCGCAATGAGATTATGAATGAAGCCCATAACACTCCGTATTCAATTCACCCAGGAGGAATGAAGCGAGATATTTCCAATTTTGTATCTGAGTGTTTAACATGCCAACAACTTAAAGAAGAGCATCAGAGACCAGCTGGAATGTTAAAACCACTCCCTATACCAGTATGGAAATGGGATAATATATGGATTTTTTAGTAGGTTTACCAAAGACACTCCATGGATTTAACTCTATTTGGGTTATTATTGATAGGCTAACTAAATCAGCTCACTTCTTACCAGTAAAGACGAAGTATGATTTGAATAAGCATGCTGATCTGTATCTGAAAGAGATAGTGAAACTCCACTGTATTCCAAGTTCTATAGTATCAGATCGAGATCTCAGATTTACCTCTATGTTTTGGAAGAGCTTACATAAAGCCATGAGAACTAAGTTAACCTTCAGTACAGCTTTCCACCCACAAACTGATGGACAATCGGAAAGAGTGCTTCAAATGCTAGAAGATCTGCTTCGTGCGTGTACTCTAGACTTTGCAGAAAGCTGGTATTCTAAATTGCCCTTAATTGAGTTCACGTACAACATAGTTATCAGGATTCAATAGAAATGTTATAGTATCAGATCGAGATCTCAGATTTACCTCTATGTTTTGGAAGAGCTTACATAAAGCCATGAGAACTAAGTTAACCTTCAGTACAGCTTTCCACCCACAAACTGATGGACAATCGGAAAGAGTGCTTCAAATGCTAGAAGATCTGCTTCGTGCGTGTACTCTAGACTTTGCAGAAAGCTGGTATTCTAAATTGCCCTTAATTGAGTTCACGTACAACAATAGTTATCAGGATTCAATAGAAATGTCTCCTTACGAAGCACTGTATGGAAGAAAATGTAGATCACCGATACATTGGGAGGATGTAGGTGAAAGATCAGAGATAGGACCTGATATTATAGAACAGACTTCAGAAGCTATCAAAAGAATACGTGATAGAATGAAAACAGCACAGAATAGGCAAAAGAGCTATGCTGATAGCCATTGCCGAGAATTGAGTTCCAAAGTTGGAGATCATGTATTCCTGAAAGTAGCACCTATGAAGGGTGTGAGACCTGGAATTGTGTTTAAGATTAATTTGTTGGAATTAATAGGTTTTTAGAGATTGCTGGTGGTTCAGATCTCTGTTTGGAAGTTTGGTTGGTATTTTCGGGTCAGATTTTGTATTTTAATCAATTCTGGAAGTTTTCGTATTTTTGAGATTTTGGGTAAAAGCTGGTTTTGTGAGCTTGTAGCTGGTCGGTGGCGAAAAGCAGTCGTAGCGTGTAATTGTAACGCGGGAGATCAAACGCCGTCGTTTTAGTGAAGTCTGGATGTGTTGTGTTAAGTGAAAGCTGGTAGCGTGTTTGTATCCAGCTGCTGTTTAATTTCGTATATTGAGGGCAAAAAGACAGCGTTTCGATAATTTGGCGCGACGTTGTTTGGATGTTGCGACTGGTACCAACTGCGAGGATTGTTCGCGTGTGTGTGTCGACTGGTTGTCCAGTTGAGAGCAAATGTCAACGTGGGTCAACGCTCCTGTAGCTTGCGGCTGGTATTGTGCGAGAGTTAGCGACTGGATTTGATGACGTGGCGATGCGACGCCGTTTTAATTAGCTGCAACGCTGCGTTTTAGATGTCGCTACTGGTACCAGATTTTGTAAGGATTTCACGCGATGAGAAACCAACCGATGGTTTTAGGCGACCAGCTGATGGCAGATTTGATGACGTAAGCGGTACGAAGTCGTTTTGTTAAGTCGCTGCGACATCGTTTTGATTTGCGTTGTTTGAGAATTCAGCAGTTGGTTCTTTGCATCTGCTGGTTGTAGTGTGCCTGCTGGTTATGTCGGTGGACTTTTAAATTAGATTTCAGCAGCTATGGGAATTATATATAGGAAGACTTGGTCTTCGATTGAGACATTAGATCCCATACTTAGAATATTTTCCCCGACATTCATTCTCTGTTTCTCGAACCCT
Organism: Dorcoceras hygrometricum; assembly: GCA_001598015.1. NCBI lineage: Eukaryota > Viridiplantae > Streptophyta > Magnoliopsida > Lamiales > Gesneriaceae > Dorcoceras > Dorcoceras hygrometricum. Next base: position 133,609 of record KV017493.1, on the reverse strand, counting down.
AGAGCACTGTTCACCGTGAGCTTTTCCGGTGAATCCCCGTCGTTGCTGGCCATTGTTTGGTTCATGCGAGGTAGAGTTGGACTCCTCTCGAGAAGCTCTTCCATCATATACCATTCTTGGAGGCTGTTGTTAGCTAGAGCGAGGTCGCGAAGTTACTGTCTTGGCCGTGTGTTCGTTGTGAGAAGGTAGCTTCGAATTGTTGTAAGAGATTAGCTTTAGTAAGTTGATTTAAGCTCCCTGTTAAGTGGTATTGATGGGATTGATCGCTGGTTGAGTTGTAACTCCCGGCAGTACCTGCTATGTATTTGAGTACCGATGATTTATGCCCCTGTGTGCTTTGACAGGTTGTTGTTCAGCTTTCTCGGGACCTTTGTTGTGGTAATTATTACACAGAAGTAAAAGGTACGGATTGGAGCTTGTAATACAGCGATGTTATGGCTTGGATAATTTGTGAGATGGCTATTGCTGGCTGCTGTTTTGTGAGATGACTGTTGGTTATGGGGTGTATACTTGTTGATGCTATTATTGTTTCGCATATGTTTATATGCTTGTTATTCTAGCATGTTGCATACACGCATTTGCATCTCTGTTCAGCTTTTGCATCCATTGCTTTGTTGTTATTGTTCTGATTACTTACCATGATGCGAGGGCGAGCGGCAATACCGCACTCTCATCTCCCTGCTGGGATTTGTTTGCCACCATGCGCCGAGTGGTTAACTACCACAGTTCATGGGTGAGGCAACGGCAGGTTGAGTTGTTGATGCGTCTGGTAAGGGTGGGCGAGTAGGGGTGAGTGGGTAGCACTCACATGTCCTACACTCACCGTGGCCACATATTCTGTTGCAGATCCCGTTGAGCTGTTGTTTCTTTCCTCATGCATAGCATCTGCATTTTATTCATGCTGTTTACTGCTGTTTATAGTTGCTCTCCGTACTGGGGTTTGACCCCATGTCCCTCTGGGGCTTGGTTGTTTTCCTTGTTGTGTTGTTTTCATGAAACCCAGGTTTTACAGCTGGTCTTGGTTTTAGCCCAGCTGGAGGTGCCCCAGGAGGTGGTTAGAGTATCCCAGTAGCGTATAGCATATTTATATGTATCGGTCCAGTTAGCCGGGGAGATGCCCTGTGCTTCGTTGGTGTATTTGATTGTTGGAGTCTGATACTTGTTTTATGCTATACTGTTATTTTTGTGGTGATTTTAGTAAACTGGGATTCTATTTTGAGTATCGCGCTATTTTAATTATATTGTTTCAAACCGTCAGGCCAAAAGCGAAAATTTTTCCCGCTTTTTGATAGCTTCCGCATGTGTTTTGGTGTTTTTACTCTGTTTAGAGCACGAGGCCTGACATTTTTGGTATCAAAGCTTAAGCTGGGATAAGCTCAATTCCTTTTATCACACTCGAGTCTAGGCATGGTGTTGTGTGTTGAATGTGCTTGACTATATGACTACGTGCTGCATATTTCTGTGTTATGTGCTATCTATGCTGTATCTGTTCTGTTTTGCTTGATCTTGTTGAGCGTTTTCATAGATGCCGCCTAGACTTCGTGGTAGAGGTAGGGGGCAGTTTGAGGAATCAGCAGGACAGAATGAGGATCGACGTAGCGCTCCTAGCCGTTCTCGTAGTAGACATGAGGAGGAGGAGGAAGTTGGTGACTTGCCTCCCCCGGTGGAGCGGATGGATGTTGTTATAGCACGGTTTCAGCGGATGAACCCTCCAGTCTTTAATGGTGATGAGTCCAGTGAGGATGCGGACTCGTGGCTTCGTAACATCATTGGTCTTTTTGATCGGGTACAGTATGATGATGATCTTCGGCTGAGTTTAGCGACCCTCTTGCTTAGGAAGGCTGCAAAGCGCTGGTGGCGAGGCGCTTCGAGCACCTTGTTAGAGACCGGTGTTGGGATCTCTTGGGATAGTTTTTGCGAGACCTTCCGGCAGGAGTATGTACCCGAGTCTTATGTGAACGCTCGGGAGCGGGAGTTCGATCATCTGGAGCAGGGTTCCATGACTGTTCGGGAGTATGCTAGGAAGTTCTCTTCTCTGTTGGCATACGTTCCCCATGTTTCTGGCCGGGAGAGGACCAACCGGACTCGATTTCTTGACGGCTTGAATGAAGAGTTGTATCAGATGGTTTTGACTAGTAATCCCAAGACTTACGCTGAGGCTGTGGACAGTGCCATCGACATTGAGGAAGGTTTGCGTAGTCGTCGTGCTCGTAGGCAGCAGGCAGCGCCGGGTGGTCGTCCTGCTATTCAGGGAGCGCAGTCTTCTCAGTCCTCCCAGTCAGCCTATCAGCCCCAGCAGCAGCCACAGGTGGCGCAGCAGTCTGGCCGTCAGAGGTTTCGACCCCGAGGTCAGCAGTTTAAGAGAAGTCGGGTTCTGGCTCTTCTGGTTCAGGCAGTTCGAGTAGCAGTGGATCTCGGGCTGAGTTTTGCGGCTTTTGCGGTGGAAAGCATCCTTCCACTCAGTGTGTAGGTGTGCAGGGTTCCTGCAACCTTTATGGTCAGTACGGGAATTTTGCGAGAGTGTGTCCGTCAGCTGGATCACAGCACACCGTGGCCCAGCCTCAGGGTCATGGAGGTCAGTCTATGGGTCGTTCCCCTCAGTTTCAGCAGCCCCGTTTGGGTGAGCCTCAGTTTAGGCCGTTTCAGCAGCCTGGTCCGTCGCGGTTCGGACAGTCGTCTCAGCCTTTCTTCTCTGGACCCCAGCCTTCTCAGGTTAACAACATCACTAGGGAGCAGGCCGAGGAGACACCGAGTCGGGTGATCGCAGGTACTTGCCTTGTTTTTGATTTTCCTGCGCATGTGTTGTTTGACACCGGTGCATCGCATTCGTTTATTTTTGATTCGTTTGTTGTTGAGCATGGTATGTGTACCATTTCGTTGCACGATGCTGTTTCCGTGTCTACCCCTGGCGGTGTGAGCTTGTTCTCCCAGGAGGTTTTGTTAGATGGTGTGTTGCGGTTTGGTGAGCATGTCCTGTTAGAGAACTTGATCCGCTTGATGCTTTGGGATTTCGATTGCATAGTTGGGATGGATGTGTTGTCCAACTATAGGGCCTCCGTGGACTGCTTCCATAGGATTGTGCGCTTTAGGCCTTTGTCTGGCGAGAAGTGGGACTTCAACAGCCAGGATTCTAGATCGAAGATCCCGTTGGTCTCAGCAATGGAGATGTTCAGCTTGTTGTCTTTGTGGAATGCTGGCTTTATGATCTACGCTTTGGATGCGTCTTCTTCCTCCCGTGTTCAGCTCAGTGACGTTCTCGTGGTGCGACATTTCCTGGATGTGTTCCCGGAGGAGATTCCTGGTTTCCCTCCGAGGCGGGAGATTGACTTCAGCATAGAGCTGGTGCCTGGCACAGCTCCGATTTCGCGTGCTCCATGTCGTCTGGAGCCTGTGGAGTTGAGAGAACTCAAGGTGCAGTTAGATGATTTGCTGGAGAAAGGTTTTATCCGACCTAGTATGTCACCGTGGGGAGCGCCCATCTTATTTGTGAAGAAGAAGGATGGCTCAATGCTGATGTACATTGATTTTCGCCAGTTCAATAAAGCCACTGTCAAGAACATGTACCCGTTGCCGAGAATCGATAATCTGTTTGATCGGTTGCAAGGTTCTGCGGTGTATTCAAACATTGATCTTCGTTCCGGGTACCATCAGCTGAGAGTGAGAGATCAGGATGTCGCGAAGACTGCGTTTCGTACGAGGTACGGACACTTTGAGTTTTTGGTGATGCCGTTTGGTTTGACCAACGCGCCTGAAGTCTTTATGGATCTGATGAACCGGGTTTCTAGATAGTTCATAGACCAGTTTGTGATTGTTTTTATTGACGACATCTTGGTTTATTCGAAGACTCTGAGGGAGCATAAAGAGCACTTGGGAATGGTTCTTCAGAGATTGAGAGAGCAGCAGTTGTATGCGAAATTTTCCAAGTGCGAGTTTTGGTTAGATCGCGTTGTATTTCTGGGTCATGTCATTTCAGCCGAGGGGATTTCTGTGGATCCCAGTAAGGTTGATGCTATTCTGAACTGGGAGCATCCCGGGAATGTTTCCGAGATTCTTAGTTTCTTGGGTCTGGCTGGCTATTATCGTCGCTTCATTGAGGGATTCTCAAGTATAGCAAAGCCGATGACTGTCAGGCCCCGTGCTAATTACTAACAATTAACACACAATAAGCGCATAAACACGGAAGCTTAAAAATCAGGGCATAAAAATTTTTCAAAATACAATGGGCCTGAACTTCATATCATACATTCAAAATAGCAATAATAAAATACGAGTTGATTCAATTCCAACACAACAAGTATATCAACCAAAACAAATCCCCAATACATGATAACACGGGGCATCCCCCGGTTCAATACATATCATATATATAAACTGGGACTCAGGGACGCGGGGATCGACCAACTGAACTTCCACTCGGTCCAGCTTGATTACCTAGAGCTCCTGCAAATGGGCAACACAGACCCAAACAAAACAAATGCAGGAAACAAGTACGAGGTCAAGCCTCAGTACGAAGAGCTATCAAAGCAGGTAAACATGCAACATGCTACTAATCAATGCTATGAATGCATGAGGGCTATCAAGAAATCGGATAGCTAGACCAGTCTATCAACTGGCAACTCAAATCAAGCCTCTATACCACGGTCTATCAATCGGGAAATCATCGGTCCATGATCATCGGGGCTCGTCAGCCCATCACAGCTCGGTGGTAGACACTCGAATCCGGTAGTCACCACTCCGACGATAGTGTTGGACCTTTCGAGCGCGACCCACCAGTCGGCCAGTCCCAACGTGGCACCCAATCAGGTAATCAAATCAATCTGTCAAAGGCTCAATATGTATGCATGATGCCAATCAATATCAATGCTCAATGCATACAATGCACAATACGTAAAACAGAATGTAACTCAACCATTCAACATACTGATTCACGTAATTCACAGCAGCAAGATTCACAAAATCAATCACAGCATGTTTATGCCTAAAGCTGCTAAGAGCTGCTCAATTCGTAC
>KV017493.1:95892-121991 GCA_001598015.1 Dorcoceras hygrometricum | reverse complement strand
ATAAATACCTCTTCAAACCTCGTCTGCTGATTCACTAAGATCCATCGAAGTATTCAGCAGAAGTCTATCAGCAGCAATCTGCTCTTTTCTTTTCGTAAAAAATTCAGCAGCAACATTTAAACAACAATCGCACGAAACCTTTCAAAACGACACCGTTCCAACTAATCAAAACGATGCCGTAACAAACACCAGCTGCCAACAGCTCTCGCCTCAAAACAACTATCTGCTGGTCGCGAGAAAACTCTCAAAACGACGACGCATCTACTAAACCAAACGACGTCATTTTACATACGTAAGCAAATCTGCTAACAGCTGATCTTTCAAACGAAAAGCTCAAAACGCAGCGTTTCCACTAATTCAAACGACGCCGCTTCTCAACGCTTTTGCACAAGCGCGCCTGCTGATCAGCAGCAACCATCGCAACGCAAATACTACCAGCAGCAAGGAAAACGTCACGCTTACATCACCACATCTATCGATAGCTCTTGCGACTGATTCCACAAGCGCATCTGCTGATCACTGTTCACAAGCGCATCTACTGAATCTAATAGTCAACATTCCAAAATGTTGACTAACACGCGTCACTTCCTCGCTCAATCTCACGCTACGCGCGATGTCTGCCAGCAGCAACTTCAATTCGCACCAAAGCCAGTAGATCTTCATGCGTCACGCTGATGTCACCATATCTGCTGATTCCAATTCCACCAGCAGGAGCTACAGTAACTTTGACCAGCGTTGACTCCGCTACAGTAGCGTGCTATTAACAGCTTTGCACCAAAATTTGCTACGATATAATTCTCCAAAATTCAACGCCACATTCGAAATCAGCAGGAACTTCAATCCTTTCGCAAATTCCTCAAAACACACGTGATTAATCCCAAATCAAATCAATTAATCACTAATCTAACTTCTAAATCCTCACACAATTGACTCAGAAGGACAAGCGTTTTGTTTGGACTGAGCAGTGTGAGAATGCCTTTCAACTGCTTAAGGAAAAATTGACTACTACGCCTGTGTTGGCTCTACCGTCCGGTTCAGGTGGTTTCGTTGTTTGTTCGGACGCTTCGCTAAATGGATTGGGGTGTGTTTTGATGCAAAATGGTCGAGTCATTGCGTATGCCTCGCGGCAGTTGAAACCGCACAAGACTCGTTGCCCAGTCCATTGATTTGGAGTTAGCAGCGGTGGTCTTTGCGTTGAAGATTTGGCGTCACTACCTGTATGGCGAGCAGTTTGTGGTGTACTCCGACCACAAAAGATTGCAGTATTTGTTTTCACAGCTCGATTTGAACATGAGACAGCGTAGGTGGATGGAGCTGCTAAAGGACTTTGACTGCGAGATTAAGTACCAGCCTGGGAAGTCAAACGTAGTGGCCGATGCTTTGAGCAGGAAGGATAGTGAGATGCTTGCGTCGTTGTACATCTCTAAGGATCAGGAGCATCTTAACACTACGGGTTGGAGATTCTACCCGGCTGAGGATTGTGTTGTGGTTTCATCGTTCCAAGTGGAGCCACAGATTGTTTCGACTATTCGAGCAGCTCAGAGGACTGATCTGTCTATCCACGAGTTGAATTTGAAGGTCAGGGCTGGCGAACTTGAGGACTATTCTGTCTCTTCTGATGGTTGTTTGCGTTTTCGGGGCAGGTTGGTTGTGCCCAATTTGATTGATTTGAAGGAGGAGATCTTTCGGGAAGCGCACGGTAGCAGACATAGTGTTCATCCTGGTGTACGAAAGATGTACCATGTTGGCGAACTTGAGGACTATTCTGTCTCTTCTGATGGTTGTTTGCGTTTTCGGGGCAGGTTGGTTGTGCCCAATTTGATTGATTTGAAGGAGGAGATCTTTCGGGAAGCGCACGGTAGCAGACATAGTGTTCATCCTGGTGTACGAAAGATGTACCATGCTTTGAAGCCGCACTTTTGGTGGGCTGGCCTAAAGGGCGACATTGCTGGTTTTGTTGCTCGTTGTTTAAATTGTCAGAGGGTTAAGGCCGAAAGGATGAGACCTGGTGGTCTGTTTCAGAGTTTGGAAGTGTCCCAATGGAATTGGGAGCACATTGCTATGGATTTCGTGACGCTTATGCCTCGTTCCAGCAGAGGATGTGATGCTATTTGGGTGGTTATAGACCGCTTGTCGAAGTCTGCACATTTTATTCCCTATGGGATGACCTTCTCATTGAAGAAGATGGCGAAGATGTATGTTGATTTTGTGGTTAGACTCCACGGTGTGCCTGTTTCGATTGTTTCCGACTGAGATCCAAGGTTTACTTCCAGGTTTTGGAAGAGTTTGCAAACAGCTTTGGGTACCAGATTGGCAATGAGCACCGCGTATCACCCCCAGACAGATGGCCAATCTAAGAGAACTATCCAGACGTTGGAGGATATGTTAAGAGCTATTGTGTTGGATTTCGGAGGTAGCTGGCAAGACGCGTTGTCTTTAGTAGAGTTTTCCTACAATAACAGCTATCAGGTGACGATTGGCATGGCGTCGTTTGAGGCTTTATATGGTAGAAAGTGCAAATCGCCGGTATGTTTGGAAGAAGTGGGGTAGAAGCAGCTATCTGCCCCTGACTTTGTGCAGTAAATGAAAGATCATGTGGATCTTATTAGACAGCGAATGAAAGCTACCCAGGATCGCCAAGCCAGTTATGCGAATAAGAGGCTTCGACCTCTTGAGTTTCAGGTTGGTGATCGTGTATTTCTCAAAGTTTCTCCGTTTCGTAGTGTTATGCGCTTTGGACACAAGGGAAAGTTAGCCCCTCGTTACGTCGGACCGTATGAGATTTTTGAGAGGATTTGACCTTTGGCGTATCGGCTGTTGTTGCCGTCAGAGTTGTCTTCTCTTCATGACGTCTTTCATGTTTCCATGTTGAGGAAGTACGATCCAGATCCATCTCATGTTCTTAGGGCTGACGAGGTGGAGCTAGATCAGTCGTTGAGCTATCTGGAATATCCCTTGCAAATCCTAGGAAGAAAAGAGAAACAGTTGAGGAATAAGACCATTCCGTTGGTAATGGTGCAGTGGAGCAAACATGGAAGGGAAGAAGCTACTTGGGAGCTGGAATAAAAGATGCAGCGAGAGTGGCCGCATCTGTTTGAGTAGCTGTTGAGCTAAATTTCCAGTAGTTTGTAGCTTTTTGTTGTATTTCTTCCCTAGTTGTTGTTGAATGTTTGCTCAGTTATCTTGAATTCTTGGCCTGTGTTAGGCGAGTTTCTGTTTTGCTTGATGTTGTTGAGTTGTATTTCCAGATTGTTATTTGATTTCGAGGACAAAATCCTTTTAGTGGGGGAGAAATGTGAGACCTGGAATTGTGTTTAAGATTAATTTGTTGGAAATAATCAGTGTTTAGAGATTGCTGGTGCTTCAGATCTCTGTTTGGAAGTTTGGTTGGTATTTTCGGGTCAGATTTTGTATTTTAAGCAATTCTGGAAGTTTTCGTATTTTTAAGATTTTGGGTAAAAGCTGGTTTTGTGAGCTTGCAGCTGGTCGGTGGCGAAAACCAGTCGTAGCGTGTAATTGTAATGCGGGAGATCAAACGCCGTCGTTTTAGTGAAGTCTGGATGCGTTGTGTTAAGTGAAAGCTGGTAGCGTGTTTGTATCCAGCTGCTGCTTTATTTCATATATTGAGGGCAAAACGACAGCGTTTCGATAAGTTGGCGTGACGTCGTTTGGATGTTGCGACTGGTACCAGCTGCGAGGATTTGTTCGCGTGTGTGTGTCGATTGGTTGTCCAGTTGAGAGCAGATGTCAACGCGGGTCAACGCTCCTGTAGCTTGCGGCTGGTATTGTGCGAGAGTTAGCGACTGGATTTGATGATATGGCGATGCGACCCCGTTTTAATTAGTTGCAACGCTGCGTTTTAGATGTCGCGACTGGTACCAGCTTTTGGAAGGATTTCACGTGATGAGAAACCAGCCGATGGTTTTAGGCGACCAGCTGATGGCAGATTTGATGACGTAAGCGGTGCGACGTCATTTTGTTAAGTCGCTGCGACATCGTTTTGATTTGCGTTGTTTGAGAAATCAGCAGTTGGTTTTTTGCATCTGCTGGTTGTAGTGTGCCTGCTGGTTATGTCGGTGGACTTTTAAATTAGATTTCAGCAGCTATGGGAATTATATATAGGAAGACTTGGTCTTCGATTGAGACATTAGATCCCATACTTAGAATATTTTCCCCGACATTCATTCTCTATTTCTCGAATCCTAGAGCACTGTTTACCGTGAGATTTTCCGGTGAATCCCCGTCATTGCTAGCTGTTGTTTGGTTCGTGCGAGGTAGCGTTGGACTCCTCTTGAGAAGCTCTTCCATCTTATACCATTCTTGGAGGCTGTTGTTAGCTAGAGCGAGGTCGCGAAGTTACTGTCTTGGCCATGTGTTCGCTGTGAGCAGGTAGCTTCGAATTGTTGTAATATCTTAGCTTTAGTAAGTTGATTAAGCTCCCTGTTAAGTGGTATTGATGGGATTGATCGCTGGTTGAGTTGTAACTCCCGGCAGTACCTGTTGTTAGCTAGAGCGAGGTCGCGAAGTTACTGTCTTGGCCATGTGTTCGCTGTGAGCAGGTAGCTTCGAATTGTTGTAATATCTTAGCTTTAGTAAGTTGATTAAGCTCCCTGTTAAGTGGTATTGATGGGATTGATCGCTGGTTGAGTTGTAACTCCCGGCAGTACCTGCTGTGTATTTGAGTCTCGATGATTTATGCCCCTGTGTGCTTTGACAGGTTGTTGTTCAGCTTTCTCGGGACCTTTGTTGTGGTAATTATTGCACAGAAGTAAAAGGAACGGATTGGAGCTTGTAATACAGCGATGTTATGGCTTGGATAATTTGTGAGATGGCTATTGCTGGCTGCTGTTTTGTGAGATGACTGTTGGTTATGGGGTGTATACTTGCTGATGCTATTATTGTTTCGCATATGTTTATATGCTTGTTAATCCAACATGTTGCATACACGCATTTGCATCTCTGTTCAGCTTTTGCAGCCATTACTTTGTTTTTATTGTTCTGATTACTTACCATGATGCGAGGGCGAGCGGCAATACCGCACTCTCATCTCCCTGCTGGGATTTTTTAGCCACCATGCGCCGAGTGGTGAACTACCACAGTTCATGGGCGAGGCAACGGCAGGTTGAGTTGTTGATGCGTCTGGTAAGGGTGGGCGAGTGGGGGTGAGTGGGTAGCACCCACATGTCCTACACTCACCGTGGCCACATATTCTGTTGTAGATCCCGTTGAGCTGTTGTTTTTTTCCTCATGCATAGAATCTGCATTTTATTCATGCTGTTTATAGTTGCTCTCCGTACTGGGGTTTGACCCCATGTCCCTCTGGGGCTTGGTTGTTTTCCTTGTTGTGTTGTTTTAGGAAACCCAGGTTTTACAGCTGGTCGTGGTTTTAGCCCAGCTGGAGGTGCCCCAGGAGGTGGTTAGAGTATCTCAGTAGCGTATAGCATATTTATATGTATCAGTCCAGTTAGCCGGGGAGATGCTCTGTGCTTCGTTGGTGTATTTGATTGTTGGAGTCTGATACTTGTTTTATGCTATACTGTTATTGTTGTGGTGATTTTAGTAAACTGAGATTCTATTTTGAGTATCGCGCTATTTTAATTATATTGTTTCAAACCGTCAGGCCAAAAGCGAAAATTTTACCCGCTTTTTGATAGCTTCCGCATGTGTTTTGGTGTTTTTACTCTGTTTAGAGCACGAGGCCTGACAAAGGGTGTAATGAGATTTGGACGTAAAGGCAAGCTGAGTCCCAGATTTATTGGACCATTTGAAATACTGGAAAGAGTTGGGAATTTAGCTTATCGTATAGCTTTACCCCCTCAGTTGTCAGCAATTCACAATGTATTCCATGTATCAGCTCTCAGGAAATATATTTCAAATCCTTCGCATGTATTAAGTGTCAGGCCTCGTGCTCACATCAAAGACAAAACACGTAAAACAAGCGAAAGCAACTAAAAAGTGGTTAAAATTTTTGCTTTTGACCTGACAGAAAGATAACATAATTTAAAATACAACGACACTCAAAATAATCCCAATTTAATAAATCTACAACAGCACAAACAGTCAAGTACAACAAATTGCCCAATGGCTGAATACAACACAAGTACTAAAAGACTGCCAGCTATATAGATCTAAGCATCACCCGGGACATCCCACCCAAAGTGATACCAGTGCATATAAATACTATACATAACTGGGACACTCTATATACCTCCTGGGGCACCTCCAGCTTGGTCAAAGCCACGGCCAGCGGAATAACCAGGAAAACCTGAACCACAAACAGGCAAACAACACAACAGCCCCAGTGGGACCTAGGGGTCAAACCCCAGTACGGAGAGCAACTATAAAACAGCAATGAATAGCAAAAGATGTAATGCTAATGCTATGCATGAGGGACAATGCAACAGCCGAAGGCTACAACCAAGGAAGGGATCCAAGGAATTCAACAGCTGACAACAGATTCTGCGAAGAATGGTGGCCACTGGTGTGTGTACAAGCATACGGGAATTACCCGCTCATCTTTACACCACACCTGAATACCAGATGCATCAACAACTCAACCTGCTGTTGCCCAACCCATGAACTGTGGTAGTTAACCACTCGGCGCATGAGGGCTACCAGACCATCAGGGAGATGAGATTGTATTGCCGCTCGCCCTCGCATCCTGGTAAGAAAACAGAGCAATAACAAAGCACGGCTACAACATCTGAAATGGAAATGATAGTGCGTATGCAATGCAACAGCTGAACAGCATATAAACAACAAGCAATGCACACACAGCAAACAACATAACATCCTGGTAAGAAAACAGAGCAATAACAAAGCACGGCTACAACATCTGAAATGGAAATGATAGTGCGTATGCAATGCAACAGCTGAACAGCATATAAACAACAAGCAATGCACACACAGCAAACAACATAATATCCATGCCAATTCCAGCCGTAATATAAGCTCAACATCCGTACCTCACTATCTCCTGAGCTACAATTACCACACACAGCTGCTACAACGAAGTCCAAGCAACACAGATCTGTCACCTGCTAAACCACAAGCTACTGCTCAAAAGCCAAAACACAAAACAACAGCAGCTGGGAGCTACAACTCCACCAGCGCTTATCTACCTTCCTAACTTAACGAAAAGCTCTAACAAATCTTAAAGGTAGAATTCTCACTTACCCCAACGAACTACCGACACGGCAGGAACGCTTATGCTAACAAACTACACAAGGGATATGTCTTAGCGATCCTATGATCCTCTTCCAGCTCCTCCAAAGCCTTCTAAAGATGTATAGAACAAAGCGCCTTAGCGAGAGGAGTCCAACGCTACCACTCTCACTCTCGTCGGAGTTGTCTACCACCGGAAATTAGGATGGATAAGGTTATGGTGAACAGTAACTAGGGTATCGCGACAAGATTTGGAAACGAAGGAAATATTTCTAAGTTTCGGGGAAACAATAGAGAACAACAGCTAAGTCCTCTATTAAATACACTTCTCAACAGCCGACAGAAGCAAGAACAGATTCTACCGACAAAACAGTCGCCATCGCTGTTATATCAACCAGCAGTTGAAATCTCGCATCAGCTTTTTCCTATCGCTAAACAACGAACAACTAAACAAAACGACGTCGCACCCACTTAACCAAACGACGTCGCAGAGGAACACGTCACCTCGCTACCAACAATTGATTCACAAACCAGCAGCCGCAACGCATGAGATCTCTCAACAGCTGATGTCTATCATAACCAACAGCTGGTACAAAGCACTCCATTCAAAACGCTGTCGTTCCAACGTATCAAAACGACTTAGTTTTGCTACACGCTAATGAAACCAACAACTGGTTCCTGCTCACAAAACATCGTCGCTCCAGTCCCTTAGCGCTCTCTGCAGATCATCGCAACTAACATACCAACAGCTGATCACTCGCAACAGTTGGTCTCTCGCAACAGCTGGATACGCGCTAATAAACCATCGACTGAAATCCACGTCAGCATTGCTGCAGCTGCTTATCAAAACGCAACGACTGAAATCCACGTCAGCATTGCTGCTGTTGCTTATCAAAACGCAACGATTGAAATATCAATTGCTGAAATCTAACGAAGCACTGCTGCTCCAATTGATTCCTACTGCTACTGCTGGAATGCACATCTAAATCAAATGTCACCAACGACTGACTCAACAGCTGGTACTCAAACAAACGTCTCCCACTCAACGTCTGATATCTTTCCAACTGCTGATTCCAACACTTAGGCAAATTCGATGTCTACTCCAAGCACATCGACCAACAGCTGGTCCAAACCCGACCAACACCTGATTGTGAAAACACAGGTCTCACATTAAGATATGAGCATATCCATCTTGCACCAGATTTGACCTACGAAGAAGCTCCGATGAAGATTCTTTCGAGATAGAATCGTAAGTTAAGAAATAGAAGTATCCCTATGATTAAGATCCAGTGGGAAAATCGCTCAGAAAGGGAAGCAACCTGGGAAGCTGAAGTTGACATGCGAAATAGCTATCCAGATTTGTTTAAGTAAGTAAATTTCGACGATGAAATTTCTTTAAGGAAGGTAGAATTGTAACGCCCAGAAACACTTAAACCACAATTAGAAAGTTTTAAGAGTTGAGAGATCTATTTTAAATAATTTCGTGAATCAACTTTCATATGGTTGATTTTTCAGATTTGAGGCACGGTTTCAAGAGCTGTCCAGCCGGTCCACACACATTGATTTATTTCCCTTTACAAATATAAATGGTTCGGATTTCATCTTTAGTTGCTTTTAAAATGGAGTAGCACTTTTAATTATTTTAGCACTTTTTAAAGAGAACGTGTTCGAAATTATATTTCAGATTTCATATAAAAGCTGGCGAACCAAGTCATTTGTATTTCATTCTCAAATACTTCACATTTCACAAGCGGTGCTCTCTGCAAGAAAACCAAACAAAAGCTTTCAAAACTTTTCACAGGAAGTGATCGGATTGTGTTGATTCAGGCCAGATAAACTCGATGTAATTGTTGTCGCATATAAAGGCAAGTAAACTCTATTTCTTGCTACACTCTTGAAAGCATATTTTGATTATGTTGCATGTTTATGAGTTTTAAAAGGTTTGAGAACTGTTCTTGATGTTCTTCAAACGCAGAACTTAAGTTATGATGTTTTACGAAGAATATGTGTTTGCTGAGATTTTGATTCATAAAAGTTGTTAGAAAATGTTTAAAGATGTTCGTTCTTGTTTCATCCTGAGTTTTCTGTGATATTGTTCAAAGTAGCTCGCGAGAAGCTTACGTGATTTTCCTTCAGTATTTCTTCAGTAGCTTACCAGTAGCTTTGTCATTCTTGTTTCTGGAGATTTCCACATATATTTTTGATTCCTTCAGATTAAGGAAACCTTCTGAGCTTTGATATTTCAAGCTAAATTCGAAATCTAATTCTTTTTCGGAACTGTTTTACTTTGAGATCTGATTTTGTGTTCCAAATCTGAGTTGACTTCGTTTGACCATCGAAATCTAAATTGTTCATATAAGTCATGTTGACTTTTCCAATCTGAGTTGACCAAGCAGTCCAGATCTTATTTTCTATCGAAAGTGGGTACGCTTGCGTATTGTTCGTACTCAGCGATGATTTCAGTTTCTTCTTCGATTGAAATCCCATGAATTTACAATAGTTCTTGAACATCGACAAGGGTTTTAAAACAGCGAACCATACTTGACAAAGATCTGTTTCAGATAAAAAAAAAGAAATAAAAGAAAGTTTCAGAAAAGAAAGAAAAGATAGTTTTACAGAAATGTTTAAGAAAGACGGCATAGGAAACATATGGTCTCCATAGGAAGGGCGAGGATTATGGCTGACGAAATATTGTGCCCCTTCAAATTTAAAGGGACTGGATTATGGTTAGCAAACTATAATCTCTTTCACAGTAAGATGGGATTTATTCCTCAGACCTGATATCAAATGATGGTTTGATCAAACAACCGTGACCTCTGTATAGGTGTCCAAGCCATATTTCGATTAAAAGATAAGAACAGAGCACATGGTGATTTTAATCACGACTCTGAGAAATGTTTAAGCTCTTTCCTTTTTAAAAGAATTAAATCTTTACAATCGTGTGCAGTTATGCTTTCAGATTTTCCAGATTATCATATTCAGTATACACTTTGTTCAGATTTGAAATACAGTACAGATAAAGATATTGTTATGCTTGCATTGCCTGTGATTATTATTCCAGATTTACTTGCTGAGCCCCTAGGCTCACTAGTTTTCTTGAGTGCGGGTGATGAACAGTAAGGAGATGGATGGTGTGAGCTGGAACAGATTGGAGGTGTTTATCGTGGACAACAGTTTTAGTTCTGTATTCAGTTCTGTTATTTATAGATAATAGTTTCCGTTCAGTTTTCAGTCTCTTCTGTTTTGTTGTACAGAAACATAGCTACCATTTCGAAACATAACAGATTGCCGATTCCTTGTTTTGATGTAATCTGAACAGAATTGTACTTTTGAACGTTATATGAATTTCCGCACAGTGATATGTTCAGATCTGTTTTCCAATTTTTAGTTCTATACAAACAGATTTCCATTCTTTTGCAATTCAGTCCAAAAATTTGTATGATGTATATTTTGATCCACGTACAAACTTTTAGAATCCTTCAATTTCGAACCCAAAACTTAATCATTTAAGTTAGAAAAATTTACAGTCCTTACAATTGTTATCAGAGCATGGTCCTTTAGATAAACACTTCTTCCAGTCTGAGAAAGTTCTCGCCAGCCGCTTCTTTAATTTTGTGAGTTTTATTTCATGTTCTAGTATATAGTAATCTCTCATAATAGTATTGTGGTGGTTTGGATTACCCATACAGATAATGACAGGAAGAGGTAGAAGAAGAGGTACCATAGAAGGATAGGGTGAAACTGATAGAAATAACCCCGTCCTAAACAGCGTGGCACAATTGTTAGAGCGTCTGGTTGATCAAACTAATCCAGGAAATGGTCAAAAAATAGGAAGAATAGTTGGCCGTGAAGATCCACATGAGAGGTTTAGAAGGCAACGACCTCAAGAATTTTCTGGTTCAACTGATCCACTGATATCAGAAAGCTGGATCAAATCGTTAGAAGTTATATTTGATTATTTGCACCTGACTGACCAGGAGAGATCTCAGTGTGCTATATATATGCTGAGAGGAGATGCAATGATCTGGTGGGAAGGGGCCAAATTGACAGTAGATTTGGCAATGCTCACCTGGGAAGATTTCAAGTGGGTGTTTTACGACCAGTACTTCACAGTGGATGTAAGAGAGGAACTGCAGAATGATTTTTTAACTTTCAAACAAGGAGGGATGCCAATGCGTGATTATATCCGCAAATTTGATAGGGGATGTTATTTTGTTCCTTTGATAGAAACAAATGTGGAAGTGAAGCTTCGACATTTTATAAATGGGTTGAAGCCGATGATAAAACACGATGTTAGGCTTGCAGAACCAACTGATTATAGAGCAGTTGTGAATAAAGCTCTACGTGCTGAGCAGGATTGGAAGGTGATTGAGGATGATCGAGAAACGTCAAGCATTTCAGAATAAGGACCGTAGACAGTTCAAGAAGCCGAACAACGATCAGCAAGGGAACTTGAGGGTGGCCGAGTATGCCAGGCCATTTTCTTCGCTGTTGTTGTATGTTCCCATGTTGCAAACCAGGAGAGGACGAAGAGGAACAAGTTTTTGAGAGGGTTGAGGCTCGAGTTGTTCCGTATGGTGTTAGCTGGTTCCCCTGCGACGTATGCCGAGGCGGTGGACAGAGCAGTGGACATTGAGGAGAGTCTTATGGAGGTGCAGAATCAGGTTCAGCCAATAGCTGGGCGTAGTTTTAAACCTGTGCCAGAAGTGATGCCTTCTTTCCAATCTCCTCAAGTGCCACAACAGTCAAATCGTCAGAGGTTCAAGCCTCGAGGGAAACAATTTAAGAAGTGTTCGAACTCGAGTTCTTCTGGTTCAGTGAGTTCTGGTGGCAGTGGCTCCGGAGGAGGAGTGACTTGTGGACAGTGTGGAGGTCGTCATATGACTTCGCAGTGTCGTGGAGTTCAGGGCCTTTGCCATAACTGTGGGCAGCCTGGAAATTTTTCTCGAGTGTGTCCTACTGGAGGATAGTCAGTGAGTCAGTCGCAGCAAGGTTCAACTGGTGGTTCTTTGCAGAGACGCAACCTTTTACTCAGTCCCAACGTTCTGGATTCCAACCCCGTGAACCGTCTAGGTTTGGTGGATCTTCGACACCTCAGTTTTCGGGACCACAGCAGGCTCAAGTGAACGCCTTGACGAGTGAGCAAGCTGTTGATATGCCTGAGAGGATTATTGCAGGTACTTGTGCTATATTTGATTTTCCTGCACGAGTTTTGTTTGATACTGGAGCATCACACTCCTTTATTTCTGAGTTGTTTGTGTATGGGTGTGGGTTGAGTTCTTCCCCACTGTGTGATGTGGTCTCTGTATCTACCCCTGTTGGAATGGAGTTTGTTGTCTCGTGAGGTGGTGTTGGATTGTGTTCTTAGGTTTGATGAGCATGTGTTAGTCACTAAATTGATTGTCCTGGAGATTAGAGATTTTGATTGTATTTTGGGAATGGACGTGTTGTCCAGTTATAGAGCGACAGTGGATTGTTTTCATGGCGTAGTAAAATTTAGGCCTGAATTTGGAGAGAAATGGGATTTCTATGGTGCTGACTCGTGACCTAAGATTCCTTTTGTGTCTGCCATGGAGATGTTTAGTTTGTTTTCGCTAGAGAATTCAGGGTTTATGATTTATGCCTTGGATGTTTCTCGAGTATCGTGAGTAGAGTTGAGCGATGTTCCGATTGCTCGAGATTTTCCTGATGTATTTCCGGATGAGATTCATGGATTCCCTCCGAGACGAGAGATTGACTTCAGTATAGAGTTGGTGCCAGGGACAGCCCCGATTTCTAGAGCTCCGTATCGGTTGGCGCCAGCTGAGTTGAAGGAACTCAAAGAGCAGTTGTGTGTTTGTTAGATAAAGGCTTCATTAGACCGTGTTATGTCGCCCTGGGGAGCTCCGATTCTTTTTGTGAAGAAGAAGGATGGATCTATGAGGATGTGTGTGGATTTTCGGCAGTTGAACAAAGCGACGATTAAGAACAAGTATCCGTTGCCGAGGATTGATGACTTGTTTGACCAGTTGCAGGGATCTGCTGTATACTCTAAGATTGATCTGCAGTCTGGTTATCATAAGTTGCGGTCAGAGACGCTGACGTTGCGAGACGGCTTTCAGGACTAGATATGGGCATTATGAGTTTTTGGTGATGCCTTTTGGATTGACGAATGCTCCTGCTGTCTTCATGGATTTGATGAATCGCGTCTTCAGTGAGTATATAGATCGTTTTGTGATTGTCTTCATAGATTATATCTTGGTGTATTCGAGGAAATTCAGAGATCATAAAGAGCACTTGAGATTGGTTTTGCAGAAACTGAGAGACTCACAGCTGTATATGAAATTCAGCAAGTGTGAATTCTGGCTGGATAGCGTTTTATTTTTGGGTCATGTCATTTCAGCGCAAGGAATTTTCGTAGATCCGAGTAAGGTCGAAGAAGTTCTTAACTGGGAGAGACCTAGGAATGTTTTTGAGATCAGTAATTTCTTGGGTTTGGCTGGCTATTATAGGCGTTTTATTGAAAAGTTCTCTTTGATAGCTAGGCCGATGACTCAGTTGACCCAGAAAGATAGGAAGTTTGTTTGGACTGATGAATGTGAGTCGAGTTTCCATTTGCTTAAGGAGAAGTTGACTACTGCTCCTGTGTTAGCTTTGCCTTCGGGTTCTGGAGGTTTTTTAGTTTGCTCTGATGCTTTTCTGAGTGGTTTAGGATGCGTGTTGATGCAGAACGGGTGTGTGATAGCCTATGCATCTTGACAGTTGAAGCCCCATGAGACGAGTATACCTCGTTCATGATCTGGAGTTGGCTGCGTATAGTGTAAGTTGTCTGAAGGATTTTGAGTGTGAGATTCAGTATCAGCCTGGGCGAATGAATTTAGTGGCCGATGCTTTGAGTAGGAAAGCCCAACCGACGATGTTGACGTCGATGAGTATATCCAAAGTCCATGAGGATTTGGGGACTTATGGGTGGCGTTTTCAGTCGAGTGATCAGTATTTCGTGGTTTTTTCTTTTCAGGTTTAACCAAAGATTGTAGCAGACATTAGAGCAGCGCAGAAGACTGATCTGTATGTGCATGACGTGAAGATTAAGGCTCAGAATGGTCGGTCGGAGGATTTTTCTATTGCTTCTGATGGATTCTTGAGATTTCGAGGTAGATTGGTGGTTCCGAATTTGATTGATTTGAAGGAAGCCATCTTATATGAAGCTCATTGTAGTCGATACAGTATGCATCCGGGCGAGAGGAAGATGTATCATGCTTTGGAGTCTCACTATTGGTGGGAAGGCATGAGGAGTGATATCTCTGGATTTGTAGCTCGATATCTGAATTTCCAACAGGTCAAGGCTGAGAGGATGAGACATGGTGGATTGCTACAGAGTCTAGAAGTGCCTCAATGGAATTGGGAGCACATATCCATGGATTTTGTGACTCATTTGCCTCGATCGAGTAGGGGATGTGATGTTGTTTGGGTTGTTATTGATAGACTTTCGAAGTCAGCCCATTTCATTCCCTATGATGTGAGGTGTTCGATGAAGAAAATGGCGCGACTGTACATTGACCATGTGGTGAGATTGCATGGAGTGCCGATTTCAATAGTGTCTGACAGAGATCCAAGGTTTACTTCCCGATTCTGGAAGAGCTTGCAGGCAGCGATGGGTTCGAGATTGGCTATGAGTACAGCCTATCATCCACAGACAGATGGTCAATCTGAGAGGACCATTCAGATTTAGAAGATATGCTGCGAGCAGTTGTTTTGGATTTCAGTGGTGGCTAGCAGGATTCCTTGTCTTTAGTTGAGTTTTCTTACAATAACAGCTACCAGGTGACTATTGGGATGGCCCTTTTGAAGCGTTGTATGGTCGTAAGTGTAGATCACCGATCTGCTGGGAAGAGATTGGTGAGAAGCAGTTGTCTACACCTGAGTTTGTGCAGCACATGAAAGATCAGATTGAGTTGATTCGGAGTAGGATGAAAGCTGCTCAAGATCGACGGCTAGCTATGCTAATAACAGACGCCGACCTCTGGAATTCAAAGTTGGTGATCGAGTGTTTCTCAAAGTTTATCCTTTCAAGAGTGTGATGAGATTCAGATTGAAGGGTAAATTGGCTCCTAGATTTGTTGGTCCTTTTGAGATTGTGGAGAGGATCGGACAGTTGGCTTATATATTGAGGCTGTCTGATGAGTTAGCAGCGATGCATGATGTGTTTCATGTGTCAATGTTGATGAAATATGAGCCAGATCCGTCCCTTGTGTTGAGGACTGATGAAGTTGAGTAGGATTCTACCTTGAGCTATGTTGAATATCCAGTTCAGATTCTGTATAGGAAGGAGAAGCAGTTGAGGAATAAGGTTATTCCGTTGGTGATGGTCCAATGGAGCAAGCATTTTCGTGAGGAGGCTACTTGGGAAGTTGAAGAGAAGATGAGACAAGAATGGCCTCATCTGTTTGAGCTTTGACAGTGGAGTTGTGTTGGTAAGTTCTAGTGTTTTGGTTGATTTCTGCCCTGTGTTTGCCTTTGATTTCGAGGACGAAATCTCTTAAGATGGGGAGAATTTGAGGACTAGAATTTTCTAAGTATGATTTAATTAGCTAATCAGATTTGGTTTAGAATTAGCTAATTGAGTTTCTGAGTATCGGGTTTTCAGATTTGAGGACTTGGTGATTTTTCAGAATTTCAGTTTTGAGCAGGATCTGGATGTTCAGACCTTTCCCTCGCGTGTTTGCTTGAATTGTCGCGATTAGGGAGTGAAACACTGTCGTTTGGGTGCTAGTTAGACATGGCGTTGCAATAGAATGCTACGTCGTATTGCCTATTCAGACTTGACGCTAGTGAATGAAATCTGCTTAGCGAGCGTGAGCAAATGTGAGCTTCTACTCGAAGAAGTCAGCGATGGTCAGTGGTCCAGAGTTGTTCAGATGTCAACGTTGGTCAACGGTACTGGGTAGACCAGTGCGTTTGATGATACAGATGTGATCAAGATCTGAGGAGCGTTAGCGGGATCTATTGAGAGAGCGGACTCCGATGCTATGTCGTTTTGATAAGTTAGAGCGACGTAGTTTTTGATGAGAAGCCCGTGTTTGTTGGAGATCAGATCTTAGTTAGCGTTGACAGATGTGAGTGAAAGCTGAGGCCAGAATTGAGAGACTTCTGATGAGATCTGAATTAGTCGGTGGTTGATTTCCATTGTAGCTCAGACTTGGGGATTTAACTTAAGTGTCGATCAAAACTTAGATTATTTCGAACCTTATATCTCTTATCTTCATCCCCGATAACCCTCGATTGGTACTGTTCACCCGAACCCTATTTCCATCGATTGCCGTCGTTTTTCGCCGTTGTTTGGAGTAAGATTGGTAGCACTGAGCTCGGATTCTCTAAGGCTTTCGATTGATACCAGTTTGGAGACTGGAGTCGCCGGATTTGAGGAGCGCGAAGTTGTTGCAGTGTTCGTAGGTCTTCACGATTGTGGACCAGTAGTTCCTCTGTTCTTTAACAGCTTTGGATTTGAGCTGGTAGTGGCTTCTGTTGAGTTTGCCGTGAAGCTGCTTGGACAGTAGACTTGAGTTGGTTGCTGCACCCTTGTTGTGGTGAGATCTGTTGAGGTAGAAGCTGATTTGAGGTACGAATTGAGCTAGATTTTAGCAGCTTTGTTATCAGCTTTGGGATATTTCCTTCGTGTATTAGCTATTGTGTTTTGTATTTCCTGCTGAATGATTTGTGCTCATATCTGTGTTATGTGCGTGTGATGTTATGCATTGAGTAATCATGAGTCTGTTGTGCATTCACGCATACATATTGAGCCTGATTTCTTTGAAAGCTGAATCCCTTTACACGTTGTGATCGGCCGGCTTAGTCGTCGTGCCTGAAAGGTCCAACGTTGTGTTGATGTGGTGGCCAGCTAAGTCGTTGTGCCTGAATACCACTATACCTTGTGATGGTCAGCTGAGTCGTCGTACCTGAAGATCACAAGATGATGATGATTGATAAGATCTGCACAGCTGAGTCGTTGTGCTATATGTTTGCCTACCGATGATTCTTGGTAGCCCTATTTCATGCATTGCACGATTGAGATATTGCATTGTCTGATATGATAGATGCTTTTGGCAGGTTCTTCAGGTAATCAAGCTGGACAGAGTGGAGCTTCAGCTGGTCGATCCCCCTTTTGATTTGAGTCCCAGTTGTATTGATATTTATATTGAGCCAGGGGATGTCATGTGCCTTTATTTATGTTGGGGATCAGTGGTTGTGTTATTGAATGTTGTTGTTTGAGTTTTGAGTTAACTCTTATTTTAAGTACGAATGTATTTTGAATGATATTCGATCAGGCCCATTTTTGAAAATTTTTAGCCCATATTTTTATGATGCTTCCGCATATTTGTGATTAATTGATGTATTAGCGCACCGGGCCTGACATATCACCTCAGTTCCTAAAGATGGGAACAGGCCAGTGTGTCCAACCTGCAAGAGAAATCATTCGGGTCAGTGTCGTTTGGCCAAGAAGGGTGTTATAAGTGTGGCAAGCCAGGTCACATAGCTAAGAATTGCTCACAAAACAAATAGCTCATCACTAGTAGAGCTTATGTGATGACATCTGAATAGGCTCCACCAGATTCGACAGTTGTTACAGGTAAAATTGTTGTCGCCAGTATGCCTACTTTAGCTTTGTTAGATTCTGGTGCACCACATTCTTTCATGTCAGTAAATTTTGCTAAGAAATTACCGCTCCGATTAGAATTAATAGAGGTAGGATATTGCGTTAATATTCCCTCGGGATATAGTTTAATTACCAATAATATTTTTCGCAACATAGAACTTGAACTTCAAGGGAATACTGCTTATGCAGATTTGATAGTATTACCTATGATAGAGTTCGATTTAATATTGGGAATGGATTGATTGACTAAGTATGGAACAATAATAGATTTAAGCAAATAACTGTTGAAGTTAGACCAACCAGCGAGAGCTCATTCTTGTTTCAAGCTGGCAGACTCGATAGAACTCCAAAGCTGATATCAGCTCTGAAGGCTTAGAAATATTTGAAGAAGGGATATCAAGGATTTCTAGTTAGTACTATATCAGTAGTGGAAGATAAGAAAATTAAGTTGGAAAACGTGAAGTAGTGAATGAATTTCCTGACGTATTTCCAGAAGAAATATCCGATTTGCCTCCAGATCGGGAGTTAGAATTTACTATTGATTTAG
Source organism: Dorcoceras hygrometricum (assembly GCA_001598015.1). Lineage (NCBI taxonomy): Eukaryota > Viridiplantae > Streptophyta > Magnoliopsida > Lamiales > Gesneriaceae > Dorcoceras > Dorcoceras hygrometricum. The sequence continues at coordinate 103,647 of KV017493.1, read as the reverse complement.
TACCCGAAGCTGCTCCGATTTCTAAGCCGCCCTATAGACTTGCTCCTAAAGAGATGAAAGAAATGAAAGACCAGATCCAAGATTTATTGGATAAAGGTTTCATCCGACCCAGTACTTCACCGTGGGGAGATCCAGTTTTATTTGTTAAGAAGAAAGACGGGAGTATGCGGTTGTGTATAGATTATAAGGAATTGAATAAGTTAACTGTTAAGAATAAATGCCCTCTTCCTAGGATATGATTTATTTGACCAACTCCGAGGAGCTGCTGTATTCTCGAAGATCGATCTCAGATCTGGTTACCACCAGCTTAGAGTAAAAGATGCAGATGTGTATAAGACAGCTTTTAGAACACGTTATGGCCATTACGAATTCTTAGTGATGCCGTTTGGGTTAACTAATGCGCCTTCTGTGTTCATGGATTTAATGAACAGAGTATTCCAACCATTTCTAGATAGATTCGTGATTGTTTTTATAGATGATATTCTCATTTACTCTAAGAGCATAGAAGAACACGCTGACCAGCTCAGAGTGATACTTCAGATTTTGCGGACTAAACAATTGTTGATAAGTTTAGTAAATGTGAATTTTGGATTGAAAAGAATGTGTTTCTTGGTCATATCATTTCTAAGAACGGAGTAGAAGTAGATCCCTCCAAAGTAGAAGCTGTTCGGGAATGGCCTGTACCTAAGAGCGTAGCAGAAGTTCGAAGTTTCTTAGGCCTCGCAGGATATTATCGGTGTTTTATAGAGGGATTTTCTAAGATAGATGTTCCTTTAACATCATTGACCAAGAAGGATGTTAAGTATGATTGTTCTCCACGATGCCAATCCAGCTTTGAGAGGTTAAAGCAGGCATTGATAGAAGCCCCTTTTTTAACTTTGCCATCAGGAAAAGGAAACTTTACGATTTACACAGATGCATCGAAGATAGGATTGGATGCTGTTTTGATGCAAGATAAGAGTTCTCCACGATGCCAATCCAGCTTTGAGAGGTTAAAGCAGGCATTGATAGAAGCCCCTTTTTTAACTTTGCCATCAGGAAAAGGAAACTTTACGATTTACACAGATGCATCGAAGATAGGATTGGATGCTGTTTTGATGCAAGATAAGAAAGTAATTTTTTATGCTTCTAGGCAGCTGAAGATTCACGAAAAGAATTACCCTACTCATGACCTTGAGTTAGCATCTGTTGTTTTTCCATTAAAGATTTGGAGACACTAACTTTATGGGGAAAAATATGAAATTTTCACAGACCACAAAAGCCTCAAATATTTCTTTACCCAAAAGGAGCTTAACATGAGGCAGAGAATATGGCTTGAATTGGTTAAAGATTATGATTGCGTGATTTGCTATCACCCTGGCAGAGCTAACGTAGTAGCTGATGCACTAAGTAGAAGAGCAGTGGGGATTAGCTCAGCTTTCAGTTCAAATACCATTAGCAATAGAAATCAACAGATTTGAGCTGGAAGTAGTTACACAAACTTATGCTGCTAGACTAGCTGTTCTTACAATCCAATCTTCTTTGACGGATCGGATTAGAGACAGTCAGATGAGGGACGAACAACTACTTAGATGGAAGCAGCAGGATGACGAAAGAGGTGGAAATCTTTATACTATAGTAGAAGGAATTGTTAAATACTCAGTTCAAATACCATTAGACAATAGAAATCAACAGATTTGAGCTGGAAGTAGTTACACAAACTTATGCTGCTAGACTAGCTGTTCTTACAATCCAATCTTCTTTGACGGATCGGATTAGAGACAGTCAGATGAGGGACGAACAACTACTTAGATGGAAGCAGCAGGATGACGAAAGAGGTGGAAATCTTTATACTATAGTAGAAGGAATTGTTAAATACCAGGATAGGTTGTGGGACCGTGAATTGATAATTTGCGCAATGAGATTATGAATGATGCCCATAACACTCCGTATTCAATTCACCCAGGAGGAATGAAGCGAGATATTTCCAATTTTGTATCTGAGTGTTTAACATGCCAACAAGTTAAAGCAGAGCATCAGAGACCAGATGGAATGTTAAAACCACTCCCTATACCAGTATGGAAATGGGATAATATAGCGATGGATTTTGTAGTAGGTTTACCAAAGACGCTCCATGGATTTAACTCTATTTGGGCTATTATTGATAGGTTAACTAAATCAGCTTACTTCTTACCAGTAAAGACGACGCAGATTCGAATAAATATGTTGAGCTGTATGTGAAAGAGATAGTGAAACCCACGGTATTCCAAGTTCTATAGTATCAGATCGAGATCCCAGATTTACTTCTATGTTTTGTAAGAGCTTACATAAAGCCATGGGAACTAAGTTAACCTTCATTACAGCTTTCCACCCACAAACTGATGGACAATTGGAAAGAGTGCTTCAAATTCTAGAAGATCTGCTTCGTGCTTGTACTCTAGACTTTGCAGAAATCTGGGATTCTAAATTGCCCTTAATTGAGTTCACGTACAACAATAGTTATTAGGCTTCAATAGAAATGGCTCCTTACAAAGCACTGTACGTAAGAAAACGTAGATCACCGATACATTGGGAGGATGTAGGTGAAAGATCAGAGATAGGACCTGATATTATAGAACAGACTGTTAGAGTACATGCCCAACTAGCCAACTTGTGGCGTGTGGGTTCTCATTGACTCTTTGTAAAACGATCTTTATTTATGAAATTTGTATTCTTTTATGGCATTCTTTATCTTCATTGTTTTATAATGTTAACAATTGTGTTGGATAAAGACCTAGAATGCACCATAGTGTATGTTAGATGTGATAGTGGATATGATGGCTATCATGAAATACATCTAATAGTCACTGTGTATTCTAAACACGTTCCTAGTCGATTGGGCCGTCAAAATGAGGATAAGACCGCCCTAGCTTGAGACTAGCATCTGCGATGTGAAGTACCATGTTTCATTGGTAGGGAACATTGCGATGTTCTGAGCATGCAGATAGATAGTGACCTGGTGATCTATCGAACTACCCTCGTTCGGACTTTCCAAGTGGTTACCATTCGTTGAGTATATAAGTCCGAGGTCTTGGTTGTACAGATTAGCCCTCACTACTCGAAACGTCATTGAGACTCTACATGATAGGTGCCTCACTTTGACCCGTTTACCGACTCAGTTGGGGTCATTAGGTGGCAGGATTGGGTGAGGTCCCGATGCATGTAGGATTCGATGCTTCGTTGTCCAGGATTCACCGCTCGCCTTTGTGCGTGGATATCCTATGCTATCTGAGGAGATAATAGTGTGATAAATCTCTAGCCAGAGTACTAGATGTGTTTTAGGTAAATGTGTTTACCTAGTAACACACGCGATGTCACTATTTGATCTCCGAGATGTATGCATGGTTATTAGATCTCTAGCGACTCTCGATTGACCAATGGTCGTTGATCTGATCGGGATATATGTGTTGAAAGGACCGTACTGTACGCTAACCATGACCAACTGGTTCTTGCAGGTACTATCAGTGATACCTAGGGGATCATGGGGATATGTTGCTAGGCGCTTTACCATTATCCAATGGGCTACTCCGAAAATGTAGTTTCGGAGTCACACATGTTGTGGGCCCACGGCTAGCTGTATCCCTGAACCATTGAGGGTCACACAAGTACTGGTTTCACGATTCCCGCACGGAAACTGAGCTCAATTAGTTGAGCATAGGAGGAGGAAGGATGGAAGTGCGACTTTCTAAAAGTCAACATGGGTCAAAATGCAATTTTCCTAAAGTTTGGGTTAGTTTGACTATCCTTGAAACTTGGAGGGGCAAAACTTCAATTTTGGACTAGGTGGTCTGAAAAAAAAATTTCGCATCATAATACTCAGTTTTGTAAACTGTGTAGATCGGTCCGATCTGATCTTCGATCGGGATTATGATGGAGCCACGGTGATACAGTTGAACCGAATGTTCATACGGGACTGGGCCTGACCCAGGCCCATTGGGCCGGTTCAAGCCCATCACAAGTCTACATATATATGTGTGTGCCTAGGGTTTCATGACACACTTTGCATCACACAAAAACCCTAGACACTAGCCGCCCACCTCCTCTCCCTCTCCTCTTCGGCCGCCGCCCTTTGCGCCGTGCGCCGCCCGTTGCCGTGGTTGGACTTGTTCCGACCACCTCGACGAGGAGATTCCGTCCGTGATAAATTCGTCACGTTTTCTAGTGCAGACTGATGAAGGAGTCGTGATTCCAGTCGTGGACCGGATTCGGAGAACGACAACCGCCAACCGTTGAAGTGCCAATTTCCTCGTGAAATTGGTCGGAGCCAGGCGCCTAGACGCCAACAATGTACCATTTTAAAACATCCTATGGATGTTTTATTGCCTTTATCGTTATGTATTGATCATTCCCTGTGCAAAAAATTTTAAATCTTCCGCTGCGCCCAGGGAGCGGGATCCGGATCCGCCGCTGCGCCAACAGTGGTATCAGAGCTTTGGCTCGGATCTGTCAATACATAATATTGTACCTGTATTGCATCAGATCTCAATTTAAAATTTCAAGAAACTAAAAAAAATATTTTTTCCGGTTGTCGGCGCCGCCGCGCGCAGCGTGCGCTATCATGCGCATTGTAGCTGCGCGCAGCGTCCTTGCGCCGGCCGGCGGGCGCTGCGTCTGCTGGCCGGCCACCGTGCACCATTGTCGTGCACGGTGCTGCACGGAGCCTGCCGCCCACCTGCACGCGCTGCGCCCGCAGGTGGCCGCCCCCGTGCGCACACGTTGCGCGTGCGGCGCTGTGCAGGCGGCGGTGCGCCGCCGTGCGGCAACTTCGAGGCGGCGTTGCGACGGCTGTTTTGACTTCTAGGGTTTGTTTCGGGCCTGTCCCGGACGGTCCGAGGGGTTTTCGGGCCAATATTTGATATTGGGCCATTTTGGTCGGACCAAAATTAATTTTTGGAATTTTTGAGATTTTGGGCTAAAATTGTTTTAAGCCCAATTGATGCAATTAAATTGACAAAATAAGATTTTACTTAGAAAATATGATTTTATATTTAAAATATGATTTTGTTGGAAAATTATCAAATTTGATTTGATTATTTTATTTATGTCAATTATTTGAATTGATTGTATGTTTGGGATGATCGAGAGTCGTGCCCAATGTGTTAGGTTTATGCTAGGTTTTACAAATTTTGGTTGAAATATTGTTGATATCTATTTCTAAGTGGGCCTGGTTTATGGCCCGTTCCCACGCCTTTAAAATTGTATCCCTACTTTTCATGGCTATTTAAATGTAAATATTAGACTTAGTAGGAGGACATATTTGAAGATGGTGGAGATGATGATCAAAGATATTGAAGACCGAAGATTTGTAAAACTGGAAGCTAATGTAATAGGATTGCATTTGCATGCTACATTTCACCTAGGACTGGACCTAGATCCGTGCTTGGCAACCACGGATCGCATAGCTCTCGCTATCGATCATCCCAATTATATATATGCGATATATATCTGTTGAATCCGTGTTTTTAAATGTGATTTAAAATTATTGAGACCTAATTTCAAAACTAAAATCCCTCATTTTAAATTTGATTTAAAATTTATATCAAGATTAAATGTTTATTCGATAAACTAAGGGAATTTAAATTTGTTTAAAATTTCCTACCTTCCATCAACAATGAGTGTACGTCGATGCTACCCGTATACATGGCCCGGCTCATATTATTGAGGGGGTTATGTATGCCGGAAAGCTGTGCACGTCATTGACACTCGCTGTGAGTTGGTTGGATCCAAGCCGTAGTTCATTCTGGCAGGTTGAAAGTGCGCGGATTTTGTTAACCTATCCACGATTACCCATATTCCGTCGTGGCCTAGTCTTGTCTTCGGTAGACCAACTACAAAGTCCATGGATATGTTTTCCCATTTCCATTCTGGAATTTCTAGTGGTTGTAACAATCCTCCAGGTCTTTGATGTTCGGCCTTGACTAAGTGTTCTTTCAAATCTCTGTACATCTTTGTACTTCCCGGGTGGATTGAGAGTTTGGACTTATGTGCTTCAGACATCACTTCCTAATGGAGGTTATCGACGTCGGGTACACATAGTCGTCCGTTCATCCAAAGGATCCCATCTTGGTCCATTCGGAAATCAGGAGATTCCCTTTCCTTGATCTGTTCTTTCAGCCTCACCATGCTGGGGTCTTGATCTTGTTTCAGCTTGATCAATTCTTTAAGGCACGGTTGGGCTGAGACTGAAGATAGTATTACCTTATTCATATTCTTCCGACTTAGCGCATCGGCCACCTTATTTGCTTTTCCTGGGTGGTAGTTGATCGTTAAGTCGTAGTCCTTTAACAGCTCGAGCCATCTCCTTTGTCTCAAATTCAATTCCTTCTGAGTGAATAAGTCGTGAGTCGGGTAGTTGCGTTCATGCGTCTTCAGTTGCCTTGAGGCATACGCAATTACTCTGCCATCTTGCATGAGCACACATCCTAGTCCTTCTTTCGATGCATCGCTGTAGATGGTAAAGTCTTTGTCCCCTACGGGTAACATCAGAACAGGGGCAGATGCAAGCTTCGTTTTCAGAGTCTCGAAACTTGTCTCACACTCTTTGTTCCAGTTGAACTTGGAGTTCTTCTGGGTGAGTTGAGTGAGTGGTAAGGCTATGGAGGAGAAGCCTTCTACAAACTTTTGATAGTAGCCGGACAACCCCAAGAAACTTCTAACCTCTGTCACCGTCTTAGGTGCAGGCCAGTCCATTATGGCTTCTACCTTCTTTGGATCTACTGATACGCCTGCTTCGGAGATTATATGGCCTAGGAATGCCACACTCTTCAGCCAGAATTCACAGTTCTTGAATTTGGCGTACAGTTGTTTCTCTCGTAAGGTCTGGAGAGTAATTCGGAGGTGTTCCTGGTGGTCTTCTTCGCTTGATGAATATACTAGTATATCATCTATGAACACCACCACAAACTTGTCGAGGAATGGTCTGAATACACGGTTCATGAGGTCCATGAAGGCCGCTGGTGCATTGGTTAGACCAAATGGCATCACTGTGAATTCATAATGACCATACCTTGTCCTAAATGCAGTTTTAGGGACATCCTCATCCCTGATCTTTAGCTGGTGATAGCCTGACCTCAAATCCAGCTTGGAGAAGGTTGTAGCTCCCTTGAGTTGATCAAAGAGGTCATCAATTCTTGGAATAGGATACTTGTTCTTGATTGTGATCTTGTTCAACTCTCTGTAGTCGATACACAATCTCATGGTTCCATCCTTCTTCTTGACGAATAAGACTGGAGCTCCCCAAGGTGACACACTGGGTCGAATCTGCTTTTTGTCCAGCATTTCCTGTAGTTGATCCTTGAGCTCCTTGAGTTCTGCAGGTGCCATTCGATAGGGTGCCTTGGATATCGGTGCCGACCCTGGCATTAGGTTGATCTCGAACTCAATTTCTCGATCTGGCACTTTTCCAGGTAAGTCGTCTGGAAATACATATGCAAATTCTTGCACCACTAGGATGTCTTCTAGCTTGAGCTCGTCTCCTTCCTTTACTTCTTGGATTATTGCCAAGAAGACTTCTGCTCCGGTTTTCATGGCTGTCCATGCCTAGGCCGCAGAAAGTAGGGACTTTCGCTCCTTGTTCTTGCCATGATATACCAACTCTTCTCGATCGAGGGTTTGGAGCTTCACGCTCTACCTCGGCAATCTACTAGTGCATGGTGCTTAGATAGCCATCCAATTCCTAAGATGGCATCAAACTCGACCATGTTGAGTTGTATCAAGTTTGCAAAGAATGGACTATCG
>KV017493.1:66813-86626 GCA_001598015.1 Dorcoceras hygrometricum | reverse complement strand
AGAGAGTGCTTCATTTCATTGTAAAATCTCACACACAGAGATTCATTCACATCCATTGGTGAATGAATCTCAAAACCAATTCACAATCAATTCCAAGCACGATGATTCGAGAGTTGTGCTTACACTGTAAATCTCACACACACAGAGATTCATTCACAGTCATTTGTGAATGAATCTCAAAACCGATACAATCAGTTCCCGTCCAAGCACGACGACGTTAAACTCTGTGTGTGTAGCCTTTCTCACATAGGCGTAAAAAAAGTGAGTGAATAGCTGAGGGCTGGTAGAGTCTAGGAGTTCTCGCCGCTGCTGGTTGCGGGATTGGGTCTGTACTCGTTGTATAGATCAAATCTTCTAGTGGAGCCTTCCGAGGTGGAAGAAGGGGAGACGTAGGACATTGAGGTCCGAACTTCCAGAAACAAATCGATTGAGTATTGTATTCTTTAAGCTTTTAGCACTTGCATTTATCTTAGCATCGCATAACACATTTGATGGCATACACAGTTAGCACACTTGCACAGTCAAACAGATTTATGTTGAACATAATCTGTTTGCTTCATTTTAAAATATAAGGATTCATTTCTGGTGTTTTCCGCATGTTTTATAACATACCAGATCTGTCTCCGATGCTCTCGCTTTTAAGTGTTCAAGAACCAGAGGTATTGCACCTCATTCTCTAGATAGCAGCGCGCAAAATTTTTAATGATCCATCTTAGAGAGGGTGTGACCCATTTGAGGCTTGGCAACGGAGCAAGGGTTGTTGTTGTAGCTATAGGAGATGTTTATTTATTTCTATCTTCAAATTTTAAGTTGTTATTGAGAAACGTTTTATTTGTTCCCGAATTAATAAAGAACATCATTTCTGTTTCTATGCTTGATAGTGATGGATATTATTGTCATTTTGCCAATTCGATTTGCAATATATACAAGAATGAATATTTGATTGGAATTGGGAATGCGAAAACGATCTATACACCTTAAAATTAAAGGAAGTTCCAACTCGCGATGTGAAAACACATACAACAACTATTCAAAGGAAAAACGATAGCTTGAACCCGGCACAACTTTGGCAAGCTAGGCTAGGTCATGTTTCCTTGAATAGGATGAACAAGTTGGTTAGTAATGACATGTTTGATATGTCAGATATTAACTCCCTACCGACTTGTGAGTCTTGTCTCAAGGGAAAAATGACTAAACAACCCTTCACGGGCAAGCCTGAACGTGCTCAAGACCTATTGGATTTGATCCACACTGACGTGTGTGGCCCACTTAGCATTGGTACTAAGTACGGTCACACATACTTCCTCACCTTTACCGATGATCACTCTAGGTATGGGTACTTGTACTTAATGAAGCACAAGTCTGAATCCTTTGAAAAGTTCAAAGAATTCAAGGCTGAAGTAGAAAATCAGTTGGGGAAAAGTATCAAAACACTTCGATCCGATCGAGGTGGAGAATACTTAAGTACCGAATTTCAAGACTATCTTAAAGAGAATGGGATTCTCTCACAGTGGATCCCTCCGGCCACACCACAACTCAATGGTGTAGCGGAGCGTCGTAATCGAACCTTGATGGACATGGTTCGATCTATGATGAGCTTCACTGAGCTTCCTACCTCGTTTTGGGGCTATACGCTCGAAACGATGGTAATGTTGTTGAACAATGTCCACACCAAGGCGGTGGATAAAACTCCATATGAGATATGGATGGGAAAGCCGCCCAAATACTCATACATGAGGATTTGGGGATGTCCTGCTTACGTGAAACAGACAGTGGGAGATAAGCTGGATAATAGATCCATCTTATGTTACTTCATAGGGTATCCAAAGAATTCTATTGGATACTGCTTCTACTATCCCAATGAAACAAAAGTGTTTGTTTCTAGAAATGCCACCTTTCTGGAAAGGGAGTTTCTACTTGATAGAAAAGGCAAGATAGTAGAACTCGAAGAGGTTCGAGAACCATCTGAAGTACCAAGTGAATCTCCCGCACCTAAGAGCTAATACCAGAAATGGTCGCACCTAGGAGATCTGAAGGGTTCCTAGGGCTCCTGTTAGATATGGTTTTCTCCTTGAAGATGATCAAAATGATCAAACTATTGGATGTGATCCAAGAACTTTCAAGGAGGAAATTTCCGATGTTGATTCTAATTTGTGGCTTGAAGCAATGCAATCTGAGATTTACTCGATGCATTCAAAACAAGTTTGGACTCTTGTTAATCCTCCCGAGGTAATAGTTCCTATTTGGTGTAAATGGATATACAAGAGAAAACTTGAGCCTGATGGTAAGGTACTGACCTACAAGGCACGACTGATCGCGAAAGGTTACACTCAAAGGCAAGGTGTTGACTATGATGAAACCTTTTCACCAGTCGCAATGTTCAAGTCAATTAGAATCCTACTGGCCATAGCCGCATGGTACGACTATGAGATATGGCAAATGGATGTGAAAACTGCGTTCCTTAATGGAAACACTAAGGAAGATATCTATATGACGCAGCCTGAGGGTTTCACATCTGTAGGAAGTGAGCATAAAGTATGCAAACTTCAGAGATCGATCTACGGTCTCAAACAAGAATCGAGAATTTGGAACCTAAGATTCGATGAAACAATTAAGGAATTTGGTTTCATCAAGAATCCCGAGGATCCATGTGTGTATAAGAAGGTAGTTAAAAATGCTGTGACATTTCTTGTACTTTATGTTGATGACATTCTACTCATTGGGAATGATGTAGGAATGTTGCAGTCAACTAAAGTGTGGTTGTCTAGTAGATTCTCTATGAAGGACATGGGTGAAGCATCTTACATTCTAGGAATACAGATCTATAGAGATAGATCGAAAAGGATGCTCGGACTCACCCAAGCCACTCACATCGATACCATACTTAAGAGGTTCTCTATGGAAGAGTCCAAGAGAGGACACCTACCTATGTGCCACGGGGTCACTCTATCTAAGTGTATGTGTCCAAAGACTGATGATGAGATAGAGAGTATGACACGTGTGCCATATGCCTCGGCAATAGGTAGTATTATGTATGGCATGATCTCAACTAGACCGTATGTCGCATATTCTCTGAGTGTCACGAGCCGCTACCAAGACAACCTCGGCCAAATGTATTGGAAGGCTGTGAAAGATATTCTTAAGTACTTACGAAGGACTAAGAATATGTTCATGGTCTATGGGGGTGGTGAACTGAAATTGGAAAGCTACACTGATTCTAGCTTCCAATGTGACGTGGATGATTAAAAGTCAACCTCTGGATTTGTATTCATGCTCAATGGTGGTGCGGTCTCTTGGAAGAGTTCCAAGCAAGACACCATCGCGAATTCAACCACTGAGGCTGAGTACATCGCAGCATCATCTGCTGCTAAAGAGGCGGTTTGGATAAGGAATTTCGTCCAAGAGTTGGGCGTGATCCCTGAAGGAGTTGGTCCAGTCCGGTGTACTACGACAACACGGGTGCAGTTGCGCAAGTAAAGGAGCCTAGGTCTCACCAAAGATCCAAACATATACTGAGGAAATACCACATAATCCGGGATATTGTGGCTAGAGGTGACATAGCAGTCGAGAGAGTCACCTCTGCAGACAACATTGCTGATCCACTTACGAAGCCCTTGCCAGGACCGTTGTTTGAAAAACATCGCGAAACAATGGGACTGCGTCTGATGAGTAGTTGGCTTTAGGGCAAGTGGGAGATTGTTAGAGTAGATTCCCAACTAGCCAATTTGTGGCGTGTGGGTTCTCATTGACTCTTTGTAAAACGATCTTTATTTATGAAATTCGTATTCTTTTATGGCATTCTTTATCTTCATTGTTTTATAATGTTAACAATTGTGTTGGATAAAGACCTAGAATGCACCATAGTGTATGTTAGATGTGATAGTGGATATAATGGCTATCATGAAACACATCTAATAGTAACTGTGTATTCTAAACACGTTCCTAGTCGATTGGGCCGTCAAAATGAGGATAAGGCCGCCCGAGCTTGAGACTAGCATCTGCGATTTGAAGTACCATGTTTCATTGGTAGGGAACATTGTGATGTTCTGAGCATGCAGATGGATAGTGACCTGGTGATCTATCGAACTACCCTCGTTCGGACTTTCCAAGTGGTTACCATTTGTCGAGTGGATAAGTCCGAGGTCTTGGTTGTACAGAGGAAACATACTAAACCTCTAAAAATTTTTTTTTAAGCCGACGTGAAATATACATATAATGAAAGCTATACATAAAACCATAACTTAAGCATTAAAATAACATCTCAACATTCGTTTAAACGACTGCAAAATCCTTAATCCACGTCTCACAAGTTAACATCAAAATCAGAGTATTTAAAACTATTTTCCGAAAACTGAAAGCAAAGACGTAATAACTAAGCGATCACGGGGTAACAGCCGCAGCGGAGCATCAGACGTCCTCACCGCCGGTCGGAGTAATCTCATCAACATCATCATGCTCACCTGCACCATATAAACCTAGTGAGCCTAAAGGCCCAGCATGCTATATCCGCTAATAACAAGGTACATATAATAAAACCACATACAGGCACAAAAGTGTAGGAACATAATTTTCATGACATGCGTGCTTAAAAGATCTTAAACATTAAATCATACTGTAGTCGTACATACGTCATACATAACATATATTTAAGGCATAGCATAACCATAACATAACTTAAAAGAACATGTGAGTCGTATCCATGAAGTGAGAGCCATTAAGGTCGATTGATCAATCTAAAACCAACGTATGTGGCGGTGTGGTTCACCCGACCTTACCTCGGGATCCCTATATGTCACACCTCTATGCTGCCACTTAACCCCGATGTCACACGAGGATCCATAAGCTCATTATCATTATACATTAACAGGGGATCCCTGGGCCCGGCTACCCGGCTAACTCCCATCATTACTTTGCCCCACAACACTTCAATCCCTCAAAAATATTTTCATTCATGCCTTAACATAATTTAAACTTTTTCATGATGCATGCGTTTCATAAAAAATCATGCAACTTAAAATCTTGGCCCATTAATATATATCTAATTTCCTTAAAACATTTCATAAATAAATACATAGCATAATATGTTTATAATTAAATATATATTCATGGGCCTATGCATTATTTCCCTCGGTCCGGTCAAGGACTGGCTTAAGTGACTGGCCCACTAACTCTAAACCCAGATCCTCAACTTAACTTAAAATCATACTAAGTCCAACTCATAATGTCCCAACAACTAAGAACAAACCCTTTTTAAAATCATTTGAAGGCATCGGCCCAACATCGTTAAAATAGACTTAAAACTCATTAAAATAAATATCGGCCCAAATCCACTAATTCGGCTAAAAACCCAATTTCCTAAAAATTACAGCAACTTAGAAATAGATTTTGACTTAAAACCGTTGAGCGAAATCATTTTGACCAAAAACTAAATTTTAACTTAAAAAGTTGACTTGACCCAGTAAAAATGATTCGGACTTTAAAAAAAAATTACCCGGCCCAAAAATAAAATAACTCGGACCGAACTTAAAATATTTGACTCGACACTTAATCAACTCGACCCGGCCCTCTTGAACCGACCCATCACCCAAACGAACCGGCCCAAACCAAACATCCAACCCTAGACCTAAAATACACCCCCCTGCAAAAGCTGCCGCCGCGACCAGTCTCTGGTTTTTGCATTAGTTCTCCCTGATCCGGCCACACCTGCTGGAGCCCTTCCATCTGGACCACCCCCAGGTCCAGGCGGTTCTAACGTGACCGACCTTGCCTCAAACCGTGACCTAACCAGGGAGAAATGGTCGCTGCAAGTGGATGCACCAGCCATACTGCACGCCGCGCGACCACCTGCTGGTCTTCTCATTCGTTCTCCCTGATCCGGACACCACTGCTAAAGCCCTTCCGGCTGGACCACCCCCAGGTCCAGGAGGTTCTATCAAGACCAACCTTTGCCCAAACCATGGTACAGGACGCACGAAGCCTGGGAATCAGGCGCATCGTGCATGCAGATTACACACACTGCACGGTTGTGAATCTTCAAGCCAACGGTTCGACCCTTAAATATCCACTTCGAACCACTAAAAGCCACTCCTAGGACCACCATGAACCACCTAACATTGAGCCAAGACCACTCAAGCAGCCCATCAACCGAAGCCATGCAAAAAGGATCAAAACCGTGAGGTTACATAAGAATACATGCATGATCATGAACATGAACTTTGAGATATGAAGCATACACGAAATTTCCATGCATAATCTTTGTAAAAACAGTGTAATATGATCTATATGGTGAGAAAAGGAAGAATATAACATGCCTTGATTGATAGAGAAGCGAAAATACGTGATACCGGAGCGGAGGACAATTGGGGAGACCACACCTTTGAGTTCAAATGAAACCTTGCAAATTTTGGTCACCTTAGGGGAGGATGGAGGCTGAAGTCGGCTGATGATAGGAGGAGGAGTAGGGTAATTTTCGAAATTAGGGAGAAGGGTGCATGAAAAGTGTACCAAAAAGCCCTTCTACCTTGTTTTATTAAGGAATTAAAAAGCCCATCAATATACTAGCCCATCCTCTAATTAAAAGGCTTAAAAATACTTAAAATTCAGACTTCAAGCCTTTAATTTTTGTAATATTGGGCCTCTCAAATTTAAAAATGTAGTAAAAGTCATAAAAATGGCCCGTATAGGCGAAAGACGGGTCCCCCTCGGTAACCGTACATAAAATCTCATTTTTCTTGGAAATTGTGCATAAAATATAAATATTTTGCTTTAAAATATGTCTAAGTGCTAAAACATAGAAATATTTTCGATTTGGTCGTCTCCGGAATCGTCCCCGCTTACCGGTCTCAAACCGTACCGTAAAGTGACATGCACACGTAAAGCATGAAATCATCATGAAATCACATCAATGACATGCAAATCATACTAACATAAGGTTTTCCTCCTAGTCATGCATTCAATTCAACGTAATCCGAATTTCGGGATGTTACAATCTCCCCCCTTATAGAAATTTCGTCCCGAAATTAAGTTACGTACCGATAGCACGTCTGGGAGGCATCATGCACACCAAAACCTTATCACGTAAATCTAAGTGCATGACTAAGCGTCTATTTTTTAAAAACCCTAAGGCCAAAACTCATGCAAGGCTAAAACATGCAGTATGCAAACATAAACATAAATACTAAAATAAAACTCACAGACTGGTAGTGCGACTTCCGAGCTCCACGCAGCAGGCTAGTACCCCTACCAGAATCTGGCTCTGATACCATATTGAAACATACTAAACCTCTGAAATTATTTTTTTTAAGCCGACGTGGAATATACATATAATGAAAGCTATACATAAAATCATAAATTAAGCATTAAAATAACATCTCAACATTCGTTTAAACGACTGCAAAATCCTTAATCCACGTCTCACAAGTTAACATCAAAATCAAAGTATTTAAAACTATTTGCGGAAAAATGAAAGCAAAGACGTAAAATACTAAGCGGTCACGGGGTAACAGCAGCAGCGGAGCATCAGACGTCCTCACCGCCGGTCGGAGTAATCTCATCAACATCATCATGCTCACCTGCACCATATAAACCTAGTGTGCCTAAAGGCCCAGCATGTTATATCCGCTAATAACAAGGTACATATAATAAAACCACATACAGGCGCAAAAGTGTAGGAACATAATTTTCATGACATGTGTGCTTAAAAGATCTTAAACATTAAATCATACTGTAGTCGTACATACGTCATACATAACATATATGTTAAGGCATAGGATAAACATAACATAACTTAAAAGAACATGTGAGTCGTATCCATGAAGTGAGAGCCAATAAGGTCGATTGATCAATCTAAAACCAACGTACGTGGCGGTGTGGTTTACCCGACCTTACCTCGGGATCCCTATATGTCACACCTCTATGCTGCCACTTCACCCCGATGTCACACGAGGATCCATAAGCTCATTATCATTATACATTAACAGGGGATCCCCGGGCCCGGCTACCCGGCTAACTCCCATCATTACTTTGCCCCACAACACTTCAATCCCTCAAAAATATTTTCATTCATGCTTTAACATAATTTAAACTTTCATGATGCCTGCGTTTCATAAAAAATCATGCAACTTAAAATCTTGGCCCATTAATATATATTTAATTTCCTTAAAATATTTCATAAATCAATACATAGCATAATACGTTTATAATTAAATATATATTCATGGGCCTATGCATTATTTCCCTCGGTCCGGTCAAGGACTGGCTCAAGTGACTGGTCCACTAAATCTAAACCCAGATCCTCAACTTTACTTAAAATCATACTAAGTCCAACTCATAATGGCCCAACAACTAAGAACAAACCCTTTTTAAAATCATTTGAAGGCCTCGGCCCAACATCGTTAAAATAGGCTTAAAACTCATTAAAATAAATATCAGCCCAAATCCACTAATTCGGCTAAAAACCCAATTTCCTAAAAATTCCAGCAACTTAGAAATAGATTTTAACTTAAAATCGTTGACCCGAAATCATTTTGACCAAAAACTAAATTTTAACTTAAAAAGTTGACTTGACCTGGTAAAAATGATTCGAACTTTAAAATAAAATTACCCGACCCAAAAATAAAATAACTCGGACCGAACTTAAAATATTTGACTCGACACTTAATCAACTCGACCCAGCCCGCTTGAATCGAACCATCGGCCCAAACGAACCGGCCCAAACCAAACATCCAACCCTAGACCTAAAATACACCCCCCTGCACAAACTGCCGCCGCGACCAGTCTCTTGTTTTTGCGTTAGTTATCCCTGCTCCGGCCACCCCTGCCGGAGCCCTTCCGGCTGGACCACCCCCAGGTCCAATCGGTTCTAATGTGACCGACCTTGCCTCAAACCGTGACCTAACCAGGGAGAAATGGTCGCTGCAAGTGAATGCACCAGCCATACTGCGCGCCGCGCGACCACCTGCTGGTCTTCTCATTTGTTTTCCTTGATCCGGCCACCACTGCCGGAGCCCTTCCGGATGGACCACCCCCAGGTCCAGGAGATTCTAACAAGATCAACCTCTGCCCAAACCATGGATGCTACAGGACGCACGAAGCCTGGGAATCAGGCGCATCGCGCATGCAGATTACACACATGCACGGTGTGAATCTTCAAGCCAACGGTTCAACCCTTAAATCTCCACTTCGAACCACTACAAACCACTCCTAGGACCACCATGAACCAACTAAAATCGAGCCAAGACCACTCAAGCAGCCCATCAACCGAAGCCATGCAAAAAGGATCAAAACCATGAGGTGCCATAAGAATACATGCATGATCATGAACATGAACTTTGAGATATGAAGCATACACGAAATTTCCATGCATAATCTTTGTAAAAACAGTGTAATATGATCTATATGGTGAGAAAAGGAAGAATATAACATGCCTTGATTGATAGAGAAGCGAAAATACGTGATACCGGAGCGGAGGACAATTGGGGAGACCACACCTTTGAGTTCCAATGAAACCTTGCAAATTTTGGTCACCTAAGGGGAGGATGGAGGCTAAAGTTGGCTGATGATAGGAGGAGGAGTAGGGTAATTTTCTAAATTAGGGAGAAGGGTGCATGAAAAGTGTACCAAAAAGCCCTTCTACCTTGTTTTATTAAGGAATTAAAAAGCCCATCAATATACTAGCCCATCCTCTAATTAAAAGGCTTAAAAATACTTAAAATTCAGACTTCAAGCCTTTAATTTTCGTAATATTGGGCCTCTCAAATTTAAAAATGTAGTAAAAGTCATAAAAATGGCCAGTATAGGCAAAAGACGGGTCCCACTCAGTAACCGTGCATAAAATCTCATTTTCTTGGAAATTGTGCATAAAATAAAAATATTTTGCTTTAAAATATGTCTAAGTGCTAAAACATAAAATATTTTCGATTTGGTCGTCTCCGGACTCTTCCCCGCTTACCGGTCTCAAACCGTACCGTAAAGTGACATGCACACGTAAAGCATGAAATCATCATGAAATCGCATCAATGACATGCAAATCATACTAACATAAGGTTTTCCTCCTAGTCATGCATTCAATTAAACGTAATCCAAATTTCGGGATGTTACAACAGATTAGCCCTCACTACTCGAAACGTCATTGAGACTCTACATGATAGGTGCCTCACTTTGACCCGTTTATCGACTCAGTTGGGGTCATTAGGTGGCGGGATTGGGTGAGGTCCCGATGCATGTAGGATTCGATGCTTTGTTATCGTGGATTCACCGCTCGCCTTTGTGCGTGGATATCCTATGCTATCTGAGGAGATAATAGTGTGATAAATCTTTGGCCAGAGTACTAGATGTGTTTTAGGTAAATGTGTTTACCTAGTAACACACGTGATGTCACTATTTGATCTCCGAGATGTATGCATGGTTATTGGATCTCTAGCGACTCTCGATTTACCAATGGCCGTTGATCTGATCGGGATATATGTGTTGAAAGGACCGTACTATATGCTAACCATGACCAACTGGTTCTTGCAGGCACTATCAGTGATACCTAGGGGATCATGGGGCGATGTTGCTAGGCGCTTTACCATGATCCGATGGGCTACTCCGAAAATGTAGTTTCGGAGTCACACATGTTGTGGGCCCACGGCTAGCTGTATCCCTGAACCATTGAGGGTCACACAAGTACTGGTTTCACGATTCCCGCACGAAAACTGAGCTCAATTTGTTGAGCATAGGAGGAGGAAGGATGGAAGTGCGACTTCCTAAAAGTCAACAGGGCAATTTCCCTAAAGTTTGGGCTAGTTTGACTATCCTTGAAACTTGGAGGGGCTAAACTGCAATTTTGGACTAGGTGGTCTGAAAAATTGTTTCCGCATCATAATACTCAGTTTTGTAAATTGTGTAGATCGGTCCGATCTGATCGTCGATTGGGATTATGATGGAACCACGGTGATACAGTTGAACCGAATGTTCATACGGGACTGGGCCTGACCCAGGCCCATTGGGCCGGTTCAAGCCCATCACAAGTCTACATATATATGTGTGTGCCTAGGGTTGCATGACACACTTTGCATCACACAAAAACCCTAGACACTAGCCGCCCACCTCCTCTCCCTCTCCTCTTCGGCCGCCTCCCTTTGCGCCGCCCGCCGCCTGCCACCGTGCGCCGCCCGTTGTCCGATCTGATCGTCGATTGGGATTATGATGGAACCACGGTGATACAGTTGAACCGAATGTTCATACGGGACTGGGCCTGACCCAGGCCCATTGGGCCGGTTCAAGCCCATCACAAGTCTACATATATATGTGTGTGCCTAGGGTTGCATGACACACTTTGCATCACACAAAAACCCTAGACACTAGCCGCCCACCTCCTCTCCCTCTCCTCTTCGGCCGCCTCCCTTTGCGCCGCCCGCCGCCTGCCACCGTGCGCCGCCCGTTGCCGTGGTTGGACTTGTTCCGACCACCTCGACGAGGAGACTCCGTCCGTGATAAATTCCTCACGTTTTCTAGTGCAGACTGACAAATGAGTCGTGATTACAGTCGTGGATCGGATTCGGAGAACGACAACCGCCAACCGTTGAAGTGCCAATTTTCTCGTGAAATTGGTCGGAGCCAGGCGCCTAGACGCCAGTAAGGTACCGTTTTAAAACACCCTATGGATGTTTTATTACCTTTATCGTTATGTATTGACCGTTCCCGGTGCAAAAAATTTTTAATCTTCCGCTGCGCCCCGAGAGCGGGATCCAGATCCGCCGCTGCGCCAACACAGACTTCAGAAGCTATCAAAAGAATACGTGATAGAATGAAAACAGCACAGAGTAGGCAAAAGATCTATGCTGATAGCCATCGCCGAGAATTGAGTTTCGAAGTTGGAGATCATGTATTCATAAAAGTAGCACCTATGAAGGGTGTAATGAGATTTGGACGTAAAGGCAAGTTGAGTAATAGATTTATTGGACCATTTGAAATACTGGAAAGAGTTGGGAATTTAGCTTATCGTATAGCTTTACCCCCTCAGTTGTCAGTAGTTCACTATGTATTCCATGTATCAGCTCTCAGGAAATATATTTCAAATCCTTCGCTTGTATTAAGATATGAGCATATCCAGCTTGCACCAGATTTGACCTACGAAGAAGCTCCAGTGAAGATTCTTTCGAGAGAGATACGTAAGTTAAGAAATTGAAGTATCCCTATGATTAAGATTTAGTGGGCAAATCACTCAGAAAGTGAAGCAACCTGGGAAGCTGAAGCTGACATGCGAAATAGCTATCCAGATTTGTTTAAGTAAGTAAATTTCGAGGACGAAATTTCTTTAAGGAGGGTAGAATTGTAACGTCCAGAAACATTTAAATCCACAATTAGAAAGTTTTAAGAGTTGAGAGATCTATTTTAAATGATATCGTAAATCAAATTTCATATGGTTGATTTTTCAGATTTGAGGCACACATGCGAAATAGCTATCCAGATTTGTTTAAGTAAGTAAATTTCGAGGACGAAATTTCTTTAAGGAGGGTAGAATTGTAACGTCCAGAAACATTTAAATCCACAATTAGAAAGTTTTAAGAGTTGAGAGATCTATTTTAAATGATATCGTAAATCAAATTTCATATGGTTGATTTTTCAGATTTGAGGCACGGTTTCAAGAGCTGTCCAGCCGGTCCACACACGCCGATTTATTTCCCTTTACAAATATAAATGGTTCGGATTTCATCTTTAGTTGCTTTTAAAATGGAGTAGCACTTTTAAGTATTTTTAGCACTTTTGAAAGAAAACGTGTTTGACAGTAGATTTCAGATTTCATATAAAAGCTGGCGAACCAATTCATTTGTATTTCATTCTCAAATACTTCACGTTTCACAAGCGGTGCTCTCTACAAGAAAACCGAACAAAATCTTTCAAAAATTTTCACAGGAAGTGATCGGATTGTGTTAATCCAGGCCAGATAAACTCGTTGTAATTGTTGTCCCAGATAAAGGCAAGTAAACTCTGTTTCTTGCTACACTCTTGAAAGCATATATTGATTCTGTTGCATGTTTGTATGAGTTTTAAAAGGTTTGAGAACTGTTTTTGATGTTCTTCAAACGCAGAACTTAAGTTATGATGTTTTACGAAGAAAGTATGTGTTTGCTGAGATTTTGATTCATAAAAGTTGTTAGAAAATATTTAAAGATGTTCGTTCTTGTTTCTTCCTGAGTTTTCTGGGATATTCTTCAAAGCGGCTCGCGAGAAGCTTACGTGATTTTCCTTCAGTATTTCATCAGTAGCTTATCATTAGATTTGTCATTCTTGTTTCTAGAGATTTCCACAGATATTTTCGATTCCTTAAGATTAAGGAAACCTTCTGAGCTTTGATATTTCAAGATAAATTTGAAATCTGATTCTTTTTCGGAACTGTTTTACTTTGAGATCTGATTTCGTGTTCCAAATCTGAGTTGACTTCATTGGACCATCGAAATATGAATTGTTCATATAATTCATGTTGACTTTTCCAAATCTAAGTTGACCAAACAGTCCAGATCTTATTTTCTATCGAAAGTGGGTACGCTTGCGTATTGTTCATACTCAGAGCTGATTTCAGTTTTCTTCTTCGATTGAAATCCCATGAATTTACAATAGTTCCTGAACATCGACAAGGGTTTTAAAACAGCGAACCATACTTGACAAAGATCTGTTTCAAATCAAGAAAAATAAAGAAAATCAAGTTTCAGAAAAGAAAGGAAAGATAGTTTTACAGAAATGTTTAAGAAAGACGGCATAGGCAACAGATGGTCTCCATAGGAAGGGCGAGAACGCTGGATGACGAACCAGTGTGCCCCTTCAAATTGAAAGGGACAGGATTATGGTTAGCAAACTATAATCTCTTTCACAGTAAAGATGGGATTTACTCCTCAGACCTGATATCAGATGATGCTTTGATCAAACGACCGTGACCTATGTCCAGGTGTCTAAGCCATATTTCGATTAAAATATAAGAACAGAGCAAAGGGTGATTTTAATCACGACTCTGAGAAATGTTTAAGCTCTCTCCTTTTTAAAAGAATTAAATCTTTACAATCGTATGCAGTTATGCTTTCAGATTTTCCATATTATCATATTCAGTATACACTTTGTTCAGATTTGAACTACAGTACAGATAAAGATATTGTTATGCTTGCATTGCCTACAATTATTATTTCAGATTTACTTTTTGAGCCCCTACGTTCACTAGTTTTCTTGAGCGCAGGTGGTGAACAGTAAGGAGCTGGATGGTGTGAGCTGGAACAGATCGAAGGTGTTTATCGTGTACAACAGTTTTAGTTCTGTATTCAGTTCTATTATTTATAGATAATAGTTTCCGTTCAGTTTTCAGTCTCTTCTGTTTTGTTGTACAGAAACATAGCTACCATTTCGAAACATAACAGATTATCGATTCCTTGTTTTGATGTAATCTGAACATAATTGTACTTTTGAATGTTATATGAATTTCCGCGCAGTGATATGTACAGATGTGTTTTTCAATTTTTAGTTCTATACAAACAGATTTCCATTCTTTTGCAATTCAGTCCAAAAATTTTTATGATGTATATTTTGATCTGCGTACAAACTTTTAGAATCCTTCAATTTCGAACCCAAAACTTAATAATTTAAGTTAGAAAAAGTTACAGTCCTCACATTTTAACTTTGAAGCAGGGGAGCATGCCAGTGCGGGATTATATCCGAAAATTTGAAAGAGGTTGTTACTTTGTTCCTTTAATAGGAAGAGATTCGGAGGAGAAGCTCCGTAACTTTGTCGATGGATTACGGCCAACGAAAAAACATAACGTTGAGCTAGCTGAACCAACAGAATACAGAAAAGCGGTTAATAAAGCCCTACGAGCTAAGCAGGATTGGAAGTAGATTGACGAAGAACGTCAACAAAAACATCAAGCCTTCAAACTAAAGACAAGAAACAAGCCAAGAGATCCAACAACAACCAGCAGAGGTCTCAGGGACAAAGACCTCTACAACCCCAACCGATCAACGCAGTTCCTAAGAGTGAAAAAAGGCCAGTTTGCCAAATCTATCAAAGGAATCATGTTGGTCAGTGTCGAGCTGGCAAGAACTTGTGTTACAAATGAGGTAATCCAGGCCACATCTCTATAAATTGTCAGAATTCAAAGCAACTCATTACCATTAAAACCTATGTAGTGACAGTAGATCAGGCTCAACTAGACTCTACGATAGTTACAGGTAAAATTGTCGTCGCTAGTATGCCCACAATAGCCTTGTTACATTCTGGTGCAACCCATTCTTTTGTATCAACAGTTTTTGCTAAGAAATTACATGTCCAACCTGAAGTATTAGTGATAGGTTATTGCGTTAGCATACCATCGTGAGAAAGCTTATTAATAAATAGTATATTCCGCGACATAGAGCTTAAACTGCATGGGTATTTTGTGTATGCAGATTTGATAGTATTACCTATGCTTGAGTTTGATTTAATTTTGGGAATGGATTGGTTAACTAAGTATGGAGCAAATATAAATTTTAAGCAAAGAATCGTAGAGGCTAAACCACCTAGCGGAAAACCATTTTTTTTGCAAGCTGAAAGACTCAATAGAACCCCTAAGCTGATATCAGCCCTGAAATCCCAGAGCTATTAAAGAAGGGATATCAAGGATTTCTAGTTAGTGTGTTATCAACAGTAGAAGATAAGAAAAATAAGTTGAAAGATGTTGAAGTAGTGAATGAATTTTCTGACGTGTTACCAAAAGACATATCTGGTCTGCCACCAGATTGAGAGCTGGAGTTTGCGATTGAGTTAGTACATGGTGCAACTCCTATACCTAAGCAGCCATATAGACTTGCACCCACAGAGATGAAGGAGTTAATTTGAATCAAATTCAAGATCTACTAGACAAAGGTTTCATTCATCTAGTACTTCACCATGGGGAGCCCCAGTGTTGTCATCAAGAAGAATGACGGTAGTATGTGTTTATGTATTGACTATAGAGAGTTGAATAAGCTAATCATCAAGAATAAGTATCCTCTCCCTAGGATCGACGATCTGTTTGATCATTTACAAGGTGCAGATGTATTTTCTAAGATATATCTCTGATCTAGATACCACCAGCTAAGAATTAAAGAAGCATACGTTTACAAGATACCTTTCAGAACGCGTTATGGACATTACGAATTTTTAGTGATGCCCTTTTAGTTAACAAATTCACCTTCAGCATTTATGGATTTAATGAATAGGGTGTTTCAACATTTTCTAAATCAGTTCATAATAGTATTTATAGATGACATCTTAATTTACTCTAAGGACAGGGACGAACATTCTGATTAGCTTAGACGTGTATTGAAAATTTTGAGGACTAATCAACTTTTTGCTAAGTTTAGTAAGTGTGAATTTTTTGGCTTCAGAAGGTAGCCTTTCTTGGTCATATAATTTCAAAGAACGGTTTGGAAGTAGACCCATCAAAATTAGAATCAGTTCGATAGTGGCCTGTACCTAAGGGTATTACAGAGATTCGTAGTTTCTTAGTACTTGCAGGTTATTATCTACGTTCTATTAAGGTATTTTCTAAGATAAATGTTCCTTTAATGTCATTGACCAAAAAAAATGCTAAGTATGTATGGACCCCAGAATGTCAATCCAGTTTTGATATATTAAAACAAGCATTGATAGAATCCCCTGTTTTGACACTTCCTTCTGGAAACGGGAATTATATTAGTTTTACGGATGCATCTAAGAAGGGTTTTGGTGATGTCTTCATGAAAGATAAAAATGTGATTGTCTATGCTTCTAGAAAGCTGAAGATTCACGAAAAGAACTACGATACTCACGATCTAGAACTGGCAGCAGTACTCTTCGCATTGATGATTTGGACGCACTACCTTTATGAAGAGAAATGCGAAATATTTACAGATCACAAAAGCCTGTATTTCTTCACTCCGAAAGAGCTCAACATGAGACAAAGAAGATGGATAGAACTAATGAAAGACTACGATTGCATCATTAGCTATCACCCAGGAAAATCCAACGTAGTAGCAGATGCATTAAGTATAAAAAAGTAGGATTAGCTCAACTTTCAGTTCAGAGACCATTAGCTAAGGAAATTGAGAGTTTTGTACTAGAGGTGATTACGCAGGAGTGTGCTGTGAGATTAGCGGTTCTTAGCATCCAATCAACATTAAAAGATCGGATTAGAGAAGGGCAATCAAGAGAAGATCAGCTACTTCATTGGAAGCAACAAGATGAGGAGAGAGGTGAAAATCATTATACAATAGTAGAGGGGATTGTATGATATCAAGATAGATTGTGGGTACCACGAGCTGATGACTTGCAAGCTGAAATTATGAACAAAGCCCATAACACTCCTTATTCAATTTACCCAGGAAGCACGGGAATGAAACGTGATATCTCCAGATTTTTTTCTGAGTGTTTTACAGGCCAACAAGTAAAAGTAGAGTATCAACGATCAGCAGGGATGTTGAAACCTCTCCCTATACCAGAATGGAAGGGGATAACATTGCTATGGATTTCGAGTCGATTTACCAAGAACGCTCCAAGGATTTAATTCTATTTGGGTTATAGTTAATAGATTAATGAAATCATCTCACTTTCTAGATTTAACTCTATATGGATTATAGTCGATAGATTAATGAAGTCAGCTCACTTTCTACCAATGAAGACAACCTACGATCCGAACAAGTTTGTTGAACTATATATAAGAGAAATATTGAGATTTCATGGTATTCCAAGTTCAATAGTATCAGATCGAGATCCTAGATTTACGTCTATATTCTGAAAGAGCTCACACGGAGCCATGGGAACTAAGTTAACCTTCAGTACAGCTTTCCATCCACAAACTGATGGACAATCTGAGAGGTAATCCAAACACTGGAGGATTTACTTCGTGTGTGTACCATTGATTTTGCAGAGAGTTGGGATTCCAAGCTACCCTTAGTTTAGTTCACGTAAAACAGCAGTTATCATGCTTCAATAGAAATGGCACCATACGAGGCTCTTTATGGAAGAAAACTTAGATCATCGATACATTGGGATGATGTAGGTGAAAGAACAGACCTGACATAGTAGAAAAAACTGTGAAAGCCATCCATAGGATACGTGATCGTATGAGACACAGAGTAGACAAAAGAGCTATGCTGATAGCCATCGCCACGAGCTGAATTTTGAAATAGGTGATCATGTGTTTCTTAAGGTAGCACCAATGAAGGTTGTGATGCAATTTGGAAGAAAAGGCAAGCTGATTCCCAGATACATCGGTTCGTTTGAAGTTTCTGGAAGGGATAGGGACATTATCTTATCGCATAGCATTTCCATCTCAATTGTCATCAATTCACAATGTATTTCATATATCAGCTCTCACGAAGTATATTTCGAATCATTCGCATGTGCTAAGGTGAGCCGATGCAGCTTACGCCCGATCTGACTTATGAAGAAGAATCGGTGAAGATTCTTCCTAGATAAAATCGAAGGCTGAGAAATAGAAGTATTCCTATGATCAATATTAAGTGGGCAAAGCCTTCAGAAAGGGAAGAAACCTGGGAAGTTGAGGCAGATATGCATAGTCGATACACAGATCTGTTCAAGTAAGTAAATTTCGAGGACGAAATTGTTATAAGGAGGTAGAGTTGTAGCGTCCAGAAATACAGAAATCCAAAATGAGAAATCTAAATTTTTAAGTGTTTAATTTGATAATTTCAGTACCCTTCTTTAGCTTCGATTCAGCGATTCAACTTTCAACTGAGCTGAATTTCAGTTTAAAGCAGGAACCCAGTTCACAGGAGCTGTCCGATTGAATAATATCAAGCACGGTTCAGGCTATTTTGAATCTGGTTCTTTTTATGTTGTTTGTGTCAAAACTTTACTTTCAAAAATATTTTAAAAATGGTGAGCTCATGCTTTTAGTTTTCATATAAATACACGATTCATTACTTTCTCAACACCACAATTAAACTCTTTTAAAGATTTTCATTTTTAAAGTGGTGAAGAACTCTCAGCCAACCGACCAAAATTCAAAAATCTCCAAAGTAATTTTTGGATCGTGATTGTAATATATTCAACACCGGAGGGATTTTTGTTAACTGCATTCAATATTTGAGGCAATTAAACTATGTTTCTTGATGTACTCGTGAAAGCATATTAAGTTTCTTGAATGTTCTTAGCAGTTTTTCATGTGTTGCGAAAGATTGTGTTTTCCTGAATAAATATGATATTGTTTATGCTTATGCCTAGAAAACCAGCTCAGTGCTCATGTTCGTTGTTCAGCGTCGGACTGTTGCACTCAGATCAGCTCATGCCTGATCTGATCCATACTAAACCCAATTAATCCAACTTAATTACTCCGAGCTCACAGATTGTATGGCTATCATGAAGCATATCTAATAGTCACTGTGCATTCTAACTTAGTTCCTAGTTTATTGGGCCGTCCAAAATGAGGATAAGGTCCACCCGAGTTTGAGACTAGCATATGCGATGTAAATTACCACGTTTCATTGGTAGAGAACATGCATGATGGATAGTGATGAGGTGATCTGTAACGCCCCAAAATCCATAGGACCACATTTATGCATTCTATTAATCATATGGGCCAATTGGCAATTTTGAATATTATGTATCTGCTGAATTGTTGATTTCAGCAGGTAATGGTGCGCTGCGGCTGGTACCAGCAGGTAACTCCAAAGAGCAATGCACAAGTTGGTTTGAAATTGATTGAAAAATGTTTTAAGGAGGTAAAATGATTTCTTTTGAAAAGGGTTTGGTGTTTTACAAATTAAAATAATATGGAGGGAATTTTACTAACTTTTAGGAGTGTGTCATGCTTGATTTCACAAGTAG